>ML827261.1:46662-59400 GCA_009831015.1 Picea engelmannii | reverse complement strand
CAAACTCAAAATGTAGGCAAAAAGAAATTACCAGTTCCCATAATATTCGCCTATCTATTCATTTTAATGGGAAATGTCCTCGAGATTTTCAGTTATTAAAGCCCATCATTTCTAAATGCACAATATTAAAGAGGGACATGATGTCAATCCCTCTGTGGGCGACACGTTCGTGAACTATGCTGAAGCTTTTAAGAAAACTAAAACTGCAGAAGAAAAAAAAAAAAAAATGGCAAATTCAAAATGCAGGCAAAAAGGCACTTTCATAGGTAAGGCACTTTAGTACTCAATGTTCTTCAAATTCAATGACATTTTTATTATTTGAGTAAAGGGGAAAAAACATCTGACAACCTAGAAGGAAGGTCATATATGATGGACAACTCATTGGCAGAAGCCATAGCAAGAATGTGAATTGAGTATCTAATAACCGTGGAACTACGTTGCGTTTGAGTCTTCATCTTTCCATGCTTGTTCAAAATCGAAAACAAGGAAGGGTCGAATATTAGCCTGTCTATTTATTTTAATGGGAAATGTCCTCGAGCTTTCCAGTTATTAAATCCCATCTTTTCGAACTTGTCTTGTTGATTGTGACTTTTGAAAACATATTTAATGTGTATTGGGAAGCGCTTAATGTAGAGGAGACGGAGCCCTATGTAACATATGTTACTACCATTTTTCTATTTTTATCGACGAGCGTATGTAGAATGTATGTAAAGAAAAGTAATTCGAGAATGCTATTTTTTTTGCACATGAGCCCTTGAAATTCAAATAGTCTGCAAGTCTGATTGTCTATTTGTATATCGCGAAACTATCCATGCTATTTGTAGGACATGAAACAACAATGGCCGATGTTAGAGCCTGCCACCCTGAGAACCCGCAATCCAAAAAATGCTTACTTTTTTTGTGTGTGTTTTTTTGTCCATAGGGGTATGTAAAACGACATACGTAAAGTAAATTATTTTGACAATGCTAATTTTTTTGGACATGACGGATTTCAAATTCAAATAGTCCGCAAGTCCAATGGTCAATTTGTATATCAGGGAACTCTTTGATTGTCATTTTTCATCCGCCCACCCCGAGAACCCGCGATGCAAAAACTAGCTAAGTATGGGACGAGGGCTCCATGCATACTTTATATATCTACCTTATAAAATTACATATTTACTATGTTTAATTTATGCTATCCAAGAAACCTATAATTTGATGAATTTCATTGTCTTATGTCCAGGAGCCCTTCCTTTAAAGAAAACTAATTCGGAAATGCTAATGTATACACCATAGTTCAATACCACCTATCTGCCAAGTCGCGTCCATAAAGTTGGCTAAGTATGCAACTGAACAACGGCCGGTCGGAAGGATCGCATAACTCTTCGTGCTATTTGAAAGGCATGGAACAATAGAAGCCCAATTTGCATCCCGCCACCCCGATAACCCACGATCATTAACCTATGCTTTCCAGGAAACCTATAACTTCATAAATTGCATTCTCTTCTGTCCAGGAGGCTTTTTATTAAAGAAAACTAATTCAGGAAAGCTAATGTATACACCACACACGACTTGTCATACTATGAAACTGAACTGCAGTCCCTTGGAATGACCATAGAAACGCGAGAAACTAGATTCAAACACAATTTACAACAAGAAATTAAAAGGGAGAGAACAACTATATCTCCCACACAACAAAAGAAAATTTCATAACTATGAAACTGTAGTAACACAAAATCCATGGAAAAAGCATCGGCAGCTATGAAATATATTTTGATCTCGACAAACTCTGCTTCAAAGCATAATAGATGCAATTGACAATGTATGCAATTCTTTACTCTGTTATTTTATCTTAATAAGCCCAATTTTCAGCCCGCCACACCTAGAAGCTGCGATCATTAACCTATGTTGTCCAGGAAACCTATAATTTCATAAATTGCATTCTCTTCTGTCTAAGAGGCCTTCTTTTAAATAAAACTAATTCGGAAAATATAATGTATACACCGAACATGACCTTTCATAGTTCCATAGAACCTATTCGTGAAGTCGTGTCCATAAAACTAGCTAAGTATGCAACTGAACGGTGGTCGCTCAGAATGACTAAAGAAACACGACAAACTAGAGTCAAACGCAGTTTACGACAGGAAAGTAAAAGGAAGAGAACAACTATATCTCCCACATAGAAAAAGGCACTCTCATAACTATGGAACCATAGTAACACAGAATCCATGGAAAATGCATCGACAACTATGAAATATATTTTGAGGATGACAAAATCTGTTTAAACACGTAACAAATGCAATTTACATCGCCTGCAATTCTTTAGTCTGTTATTTTATTTTAATAGTATTATATGCAAACCGAAGTGAAAAAAATGTAACTAGAGATCCAATCGTAGATGTAGCATCCCAACATTGCAAACCCTGGGCAAACAAGAAAAAGCACCAAATAAGAACCCAGCCAAGAAGCACCAAAAGGCCCAAGTGAAAGCACAGGGCCGAAACCCTGCAAAGTCGAATCAAGTAACAATAAATAGTATACAAAGAAGAAAGGAACAATAAGAAACCACCCCCCCAGGAACGAGGCTCTTCCAATCGCGACTAAATAAACCCAAACGTGAAAACTGCAACAACACGAACAGACAAGGAAGAAAAACGAGAACATGCAAATAAGAAATCAGTTCCATGAAAAAAGAAAGCATGGACCAGTGAACCAACAATGCCGCTAGAGCATATAAATTTTAAAAATGGAAGAAAATGTCTTGTAACAAGCCTGTTAAGTAACCATTCAACACTACCAAGCCTGTTAGGTAAACATTTAAGTCTTCCAGAAATGCACAGTAAACATTTAAAAAAAAAAATTAATGTGGCAGGTCTCTGACGTATCCCAAATAAATTCATATAATTTTTGTAACAATAGTTTGAACACCAGAGAATGTATTTCAAAGCCAAACTTTGGATATGCCACCATATCAAACATTGCCATAAATTTACCTAGCATAAAATTCTAAACCAAACATTCGAATTAATGGTAGCATTAATCCACCTTCGACGAATGCATAACAAAATTTATGATTCAAAAAATACCATATACTACCAAATACTTTGGAAATGAAAACATATTTTACATTGGGAATAGTGAAGGCAGCAATAAGACCTCCAATCCTTTGTCCAATGAGATCTTGACAAACATGATACTTTTTATTATATAAAAATCGATGTTTTCACTTCCCTTGTTCAAATAATAGACAATAGGGAAATATGTTTGGTCAACGCACAAGCTAATGCCAGGTCAATGAGTTATCGATCGCTATAGTCCCTCTATGCCTACGGAAGGGACTAATAAGATTCTATGGAAGTGATGGGTGCGGATTCAGCCACACAAGTGGTGAGTCAAGTCATCACACTGTAGATTGGTGGCAAGTGCGGCTCTAGAAGGTGCAAGGTACGTGAACTCGAAAGGGGGAAGAAATACAACCTCCCCTCCTCCTTTAAACGTAATGAGTAAATCAATTATAAGTGAGGATAAGAGAGCAAGTCTAAGATTTGGACAATTGATCCTCTCATCTTGAGAAGGGATCTAGTTAAACTGTAAGTTTTTTGGTAGGGTGGGAAAATGGGAGATCATGGCTCATGGTGGAGAAGGTGCTTATTAACATCCAAGCAATGTCTTTGTTGGTATATATCTTCTACATTTTTCTTTGGGTATTTCTTTTCCGAGATCTTTTCTCAGCTCTATATAAGTTAAGGGTGGAATATTGGTGAAGCTTTAGGGATCTTGGGACTTGTTGTTTTTTTTCCTTCTGTGTACTCGAGTTACAACCAAATTGGGTTTTGTTTTCCAAACCCTGTAGGGAGCTACATGTTTTAGGTGTGAGCTTGGCTCCCTTAAGCTCCTCCCTATTTTATTATAGTCAAAGCTCTTACTCTGTCATCAAGCTCCCATACCTCGAGGTGGCACTACGTTAATTGGAGGTTTTTTTTCCAAAGGTTAGAAGCACAAGGGCATCAATAGCTTTCTCCCAGAAGAGGAATCCTTCATACACCTTACTTTCGTTGACATTACCATAGAGGAAAATAGTGTAAAGGACTTTCCAAAATCCAACAACTCTGAATCTAAGAGGAGAGGCACAAATAAAACTCAATTTTATAGAAGGGATGTTCTTAGGTCTCAAGAAACAAGAGAAAATATGGTTGTGGAGGATGCCATGAAAATTTATAACCAGGGCATCCATATTGAAACAAAGAAAAAGATAAAAGAGTTAGTGAATGGGGCTAGGCAGAAAAGGGTGTTGAATACAAAGTGTTGGGTATGTGTTATAGTCTTTGGAAAATGGATCACATGTATTGTACATAGATATGGGAGAAAAGGGGGCAGGGGAGTAGGCTTGGGGTTTCCCCTTCGCCCCCGAACAAAAATTGGCGGTTTTTGTGTCCATTTTGGCTTTTTTATGTCTGTTCTTTGTGGTTTTTTGGCACATGGTTTTCCTTGATGGTTTTCTAATTTTGGTTCAGGAATTAAGATTTTTTACTAATCCAGGTCAATGGATTAGGGGTTTGGATGTTGCGAGATCCTATATGTATATTGTATTGTAAACAATCAAGAGGATTATGAATAAAGAAGATTAAAGGTGTGGCTCTAAACTAGTTGTTGTTTTTTCTACTTTGGATTTAGAGGGTAAAAATCTGTGTGTAGTGTGTGTGTGTGCCATTGTGTCTTTTCTGTTTTTATTAAGAATCTATTTTCCCTAATTAATTGTACAAGGTTAAAATCTACAGAAATCAAGAAATAGTTTCAAGATTTCACAAAGCACCTAATCAAGAAAGAGTTTCAAGATTAGATAAAGACTCTGATTTCTCAATATATAGAGATACCAAAGTATTTAAGGCAATGACGTTTTACTGGCTAGCTAAAACTCTCATTACCTTATCAATGAAGGATAGGTTGGACAAAAAAAACAAATCTCTCGACAGGATTAGGTGATTGGAAGATAAATTCATTGTCTTATATTGCGTGTATTTTGGGATTAACTTTAAGGTGACAAAATGGGATGGAGCCTGGGCTCCCCAAGAACCAATTCCAACTCGTTCAATGTTGAAGAAGACTTAGGAGATGAAGTTAAGGGAAAGGCCAAGGAACATAAAATCCCCTGCTAGCCAAGCCACCTAAGAATTAATTATGCTATTAGTGAGTGTTAGGTTTCTCTAGTTTGTTTCTTTGTGAATTTTTTTATCCCTATAAGGCTTTATAGATGGTCCTAAAATATATAAGAAAATTAGTAATATTACTAGGCATATATTTTGGCTATATGAATGATGTTTAGTTCTAACTTCCTTTTTGACATACCTTAAAGAGAAAACCGAATGTAACATCTTTTATATAAAATAGAGGTAGACTAATTTACATTAAAAATATATATAAAGAGAGACTAGTAATCTAATTTACATAATAATAATAAATAAGTTTTTTTTTTATATAATGATGATTTTTTCTTATTTTTGAAACTTTAATAAAATTTATAAGAGAAAATATTTTAATTAAAAAATAAATAAAAAGAAATAAATTTACGATTAAAAACTAAATAAACAAGGGGAGTTGCAAAGCAACAAGTCCTTGCCGAGAAGGTAGAGGACTTTGCCTTAGGAAAGAAATTGGATTGCAAGGAGGAACTTGTCAATCTAAAGAGGCGGTTTCTTTGTATTAGGAAAGAAATTGGATTGCAAGGAGGAACTTGTCAATCTAAAGAGGTGGTTTCTTTGTATTAGGAAAGAAATTGGATTGCAAGGAGGAACTTGTAAATTCAATTAGAGTCAAAATGATAAAATGAAATTTTATGTAGTGTGTAAATTGCTGAAATTCTACTTGCAAGAAGATAGTTGGTATTTTAGAAAGAGAAGGAATCTCTTAGTTTAGCTTCTTATAATATCTAGCTATAAGAAGAAGAAGAAATGTAGCTCCTATGTATCAAAAAACATGAACAAGACTTATACTTTGAATCAGTATGATTATTGATGTCTTGAACTAAAAATGTTGGTGGTGGCTGAAATGTTTTGCCGCATCTTTCCTTGCACATATGACTTGGAACAAAGGCTTCCATGTTAACCCAAAGTAAAATAAAATAAAATACAGAACCAAATTCAGTGTTTGTTTAACTATTAGTTCTGATCGTCCATGCAAGTATCATGAAGTAGTATAAAAAAGTCTTATTCTATGTCATCTTGATAGGATGAGTAGAAGGGCCATGTAGTATTTCTGATTATTCTTCGTAACAATATATTGAAATTGTTTCATTGCAATAATATAATAAAATTTGTTTGCAGTGCATACAAATAAACACAATCGTTAACCGATACTAATATGAGTTGGCAAAATTTGTAAGACACGACCACGGTAAATCATTAGGTGGAACCATTACATACTATTACAACAAACGAAAACGACCAGATAAATATGTATGTATTATCATTACAATTTATGTATTATCACTACAATTTATGTATTTCTACCTCAGGGAGATTGTGGGCTAGAAGGACTATATCTAGGCATCCTTGCAATCCTCATGCTCTCCCTAATGTATGTTATAGTGAAGGTGGCCATTTGCCAGAAAAGGGACGAAAAGATGGTCTCATGCGGAACCGATCTAAACATGATATTCATAATAGTCATGGGGGGGAATCTTTAAGCAATACATAAAATAAATTAGTAGCATGGATTTCGATGATCTTGCTGGATTCAAATATCTGATTGAAATTGTTTCTCGCCTGGAAATTTACATCGTAAAGAAGTAGTAGAAGAAGAGAAGAAGCATAGAAAGAGTAGCCATGTCAGGGCCAAACAAGGAGGATCAGGAAACACAAGGAGGGTGTTACATAAGGACCCCCTCAAACTAAGGAGTCTCACATCGATTTATGCATAGGCAAGAGGGACATCAAAAGCGGTGCAAGCAATTATAGCTCAATATTTCTCTCTCTATATATATTCATAATATATATTGAACATCATAACCTTATTATTTTCGTTTGTGTTGGGATGATTATTTTTGTTCCAGGTCATGCAAATCAAATTCAGTCGTTTTACAGATCAGAAGAGGTTTCTTTTCATTTACAATTTTAGAGAGGAAATTATAAGGTCGTAATGCAAGAAGCAAAGAAATTATAGAGTCAAAATGAAATTTTATGCAGTGTGTAAATTGCAGAAATCCTACCTGCTTGTATTCGAACGCGGTTTTCTTTCTAACAGGAGTGGTTATTTTTCCAGGGCCGAAACTCTTATAAGATGGTAATAAAAGCGACTTATAAATTGGTAAAGTATCGAAGCCATTGATCGATGAACAATCCTACGTAGCCATCAATTGTGGAGATAGATGCAATCTGTCTCTTTGCATTTAAATTAAAGGAACTTCAAATCTAAAGAGTAATATGTCTTCTCTTTACATTTAAAATAAAGGAATTGTAAATCTAAACTGTAAATATAATCAATCCTATGCAACGATCAATTGTGGAGATTTGTTATATAAGCATCGATCATATTTTCTTCCAGAAACACCAACACTATTATAATAACAAGTATAGATGCAATCTGTCTCTTTGCATTTAAATTAAGGGAACTCTAAATCTAAAGAGTAATATGTCTTCTTTTTACATTTAAAATAAAGGAACTGTAAATATAAACATGAGGTAAATCTTATTTCCTCTGGACAATTGTCCCTTAATATGCATATGGATACTGGCACACTTCTATGATTCATTCTTTGTGTAAGATGGCCTTGTCATGATCCATTGTGAAAGTTCCTTGAACATGGAAATCACGTAAACTGTAAATAATATCATATGTGTTTTCTAAGTATTTTTCATAGGTGATATCTTGTAAGAATGGGCATAATGTCATTAGTAGTGCATATTTTACAATGCATTATTTCTGTATGTTTTCCATTGTTTGAATAATGCATTGCAGCTGAGGGGAGCGTCTGTATGTGGTAAGTTGTTCACATTTCAAACATTGGATTTTGTAACCATCAATGGCTCCAAATGTCTCTGTGGGCAGATTGCAGATGTTGCAAATTGGCACAAATGGGTCTGTATGTATATTTTTTATAGTTAACATGCCTGCCTTCAACCTAGTTCACATTGGAAAACAATTTTGTTAGATTATGTGCTGTAATAATAAATTAATTAAATTATGAAGAAAAAACTATATTTGGTAAAATTACCTTTGTTGTTAAGGTGATCAATTTGTTTAAGGACCATCGAGTGCTCATTTTTCCTTCAGAGTGGTTATGAAGGTAGATTTGCATGTCCTTAGTGTCTTTGTTTGTTCTTCTCTTACCTTGACAACATTTCTAAATAGAAGCATTGGCTTTCTTTTTTCGATAATTGTTGTTGTACTGTAGTAAAGGAAGACATAAATGTGGAAAAAAGGTAAATATGCAATTAAATATTGTGTTAGGATATTAGCCGTAAGTAATAAAAGGTGAGTGTGCAAGTGGGAAAAAACAACAATAAGTGGGTTTGTACTTACTATAGTTTTATCTTCTTCTAAGTGCCCATCCTTAATCTCTAATACATATTGGGAGCCTAGTTGTTTTGCATATGTGACCAAGGAAGCAATGGTGCCAATTGAAAATGTATATTTGTTGGTTGTCAACTACCTTATTGTTGTATTTGGAAGAAATTTGTATTCTTGTAAAATGGGCGAGATTGTCTCTAAAATGCTTCGATCATGGAGGACCAATATGCAATTACAATCTCCATGACTGTACATTGTTTTGGGAGAAATTTTAAAACCTTCAATACACACACCTTGCCCATGAATGATTTTAGATTCGTGTACAGGAATCAAGGTGTGAGGGACATTCACTGTTATTGGCATCTCTCTTTTTTCATTAACTAGATCAAGATGCAATAGATCTATGTTGTGTACTCTATCAATAGTTGTTTTATATATGACAATGACATCACCATGAAAGACGTTGCCTACTTTCAAGCCTTTAAGATCTTGTATTGTTACGACGTTGCATTTTGAATGCTTCTGTCTATTAGGGAACACATGTGAATTAGCTTGATGATTTGCTAAGAAAGTCGAAGAGTATTTCTATAATGAGTGGTTACCTTTTTGTTTGTTGTGACATGGTGTCTTGTGTTTTTTCATCTTCTCGACTTCTTTTCATGGTGTACCTACAAGATAAAAACATATTTGAGTTTAGTATTTAGTATTGAAATTGGAAAACATGTTATGATGATAATCTAAAACAAGAGAGCGGAATGGAGCATGAAAACATATTATGATGCTAATCTAAAACAACAAAGGGGAATGGAGCATATACATGCTTGCTCCATCATTTGAACTAGAAGAGATATCTAACATAGCATAAATTATGTCATGATCAGACCAATATGCATTTGAGAGATTGATTTCACATTCTGAAATTGGTAAGTTTGTCCAGATGTGATCTATTATAGTTCTTGATTGTGGATGAATTTTTGTTGTTATTTCATGGAAATTTTGAGTTTCCATGTATTGTGAAAGAGTTTTGCTTCGAATAGTATTTAATCGAATATCAATGTTGAAGTCCCCAATAATAAAAAAGACACAATCTGTATGCGTAGATTGTGATTTTGCATTGTTAATCATTTCAATTATTGTAGATACTTGTTCAAATGGTGTTGCATATATGTTCATTAAGAAATAGGTTGATGGAAGTACATGTTAGTGAGTGTAAGTTCAATTTTACTCTTCGTAAAGTTCTTAGTTGCTTTGATTGGGATTTTTTTTTCTATGAAAGTAAGAATGCTACATGTTGAATGTGCTATGGCAAAGTTAAATGAAAATAATTGTTTATTTTTGGGTGGAGAGTGTAAGTGTGTTTCTTGAAAACATAGTACCATATTTTCCTTCAAGTTTGTATCATGCATGACATCATTAATATGTGCATATAGGCTGCATGTATTTAGTGTTTCAATTGATAATATGTTTGAATGGTTGTTGTTTTTTTTGCAAATTCTAGTTTCCATGGCACAATTGTTTCTAGTCGTGTCATCTCATTTGATACTTTGGTATTTAAATGAAATTTTTTGGGCGTGAGTTTTTGAATCAAGTATATTGAGCTAATATTTTTAACGCGTGATAATGCAGTATAAACTAATCCATCTTGTGTCACACCACTTGGGTCAAATGCAAGTACATCTAGTGTTATTCCTTGTGTTCAGTGTATTGTTCTTGCACAAGCTAATTGTATTGGAAATTGTTTTCTTATGGTGATTTGTGATTTGTTGTTAGCTATTGCCAAGGGTTTTGCAATTCGAAAAATGGGTGTCCAATCTGGTAAGATGTTTGTTTCATATATCTCCGGGAATTTGGTTCTTTGATATTTTCCAATGCTTGCGCTTGAGAATTATATCCATACAATGTCTAAGCCATTATTAGTATTTGTATATCTTTTGAAAATAACTTCGGCACCATTGACTAGTCCATCATCAATGTTATAGTTTCCTGCATATAGTTCAACTAACATATTTCGTTTGACTATTATTGTTGATGGTAACGATCTTGTCTTTTGAAAGGAAAAACATTTTGCAATACTTCCATGTTCATCAATAGCACTAAGTGTTATTTGCCCACCATCCGCTAGAGAAAGCATTTTTTCATTATGCTTATGGACATCTTTGTTTCGATAGAATATGTATGGGAAAAGTGGATCTAAAGGAAGTGGTCTATGGCAATGGTCATTTATGTAAGCAATATCTTTCTTAGTTTGTTGGTTTAATCTCATCTTGTTTAGTACATTGACAAAGCATGTGTTTTTTTGACGAATTGTTGTATGCAATTGATAACATTTGATTTTTTCATTCCAAAAGTCATATGGTACTGTATTTTTTTTAACTTTTGGGTTCTCAAATATAAGTAGTCTCTTACAGGTTGTGCTTGGTATAAGTATCCTAAGAATATCATGTCAACATTGCCAAAATGCAAGGTTGGTGTGTGCAAGATTTGACGTAGTCGCTTATCGATTTGATAAAGAGTTGTTGAACCAACAAGTGATGCTTCGTCAATAAGAGTGGCATGAAGTTGTTGGAAGTGATTTGACAACGTGTCTATATTCTCATTGTTTAGTGAAAGAAAATAAGTCTTGTTAAAGGGCATATAAAATGCAGAGTGTAATGTAACACGACCAACATTAAATGTTGCCTTTCCTGTGTATGCAATAATTAATCCTTTTAGTTGAAATGGGTCATATGGCATTGTATCATTATGAAAACGTACTAAGGACTGAAATATTGATTTAGTTGTAAATGTTTTCTTTGTTCCTCCACCTCCTGTCAAGAATAGGTGGATTGGTTCCTTTGGCCTATATTTTTCCTTGTCAATATATCAGTTACTAGTGCTCCTTGTTATTTGTTTAATTGTCATCTTATGTTGTAATATTATATGTTTTCTAGTATATGCGGTTGTTTAATGACTTTGTATGGTCTGATGCATTTTGCATTCATATTCTTTGAGCATTGAAAATATTGTAAATCAGTTTCAAAATCATATTTTTCATATTCCTCATCTATGCATTCAATATTTTTTGTATTTTCTTCTTTGTTATTTTCTAGGATATTAATGTTGAATAACATATAATCGTGTGTTTCTATTGCATTCATTGCATCATCAATGTCACCCCATGCAGGTGTGATATCAAATGTGAACTTTCTCTGATTTTTCTTAATAGTTTGTTCTAGTGCAACATACGCAGTTTGCCAAGTTGGGTAGTGCTTCTTGATTGTATCTTCATTCACTCGATATGGATAATATAACATCAGTTGTTCTCTACAATAATATTCAATGTCAGTGTGTTTTGTACTTCACATATCGAATGACATATGGCTTATCATATTTTTTGTGTTTTGTACCCTTCTTCGTGTAACTAGATGCAAATTCTGCTAGGCATATAGTATCAATAGTTGTAGGGCGCAAAATATAGTACTCAATGATTGATGGTCACATTATATCTTCAGATTCATCTGGTTCATGTTCTAGATCCTTCTTTTTTTTAATAACAAATGCATGTTGCTCCATAGGAGAAGTGTTAATGAAAATACACCTTTGTGAACTAGATTTTAGTGGAAGTGATAGCACAATATGCACAGTTTGTTGTGCAGACATTTGTTGCATGTTCAATAGAGCCTTCCCAAGGATACTAATGGTATTCATGATATCGCATTTTTTTTTTATATGATTTATGTAAATGTGTTGAACCTACACATAATAGATCTAGCTAAATAATAATACACACATTTGCAGAGAGAATTGGAAAAGGAAGAAGAAGGAGAGAAAGAATGGAAGAATTATCATTAATTGTTGTGAATAATGAATAATTTACACATGATATACTATGGATAACTCAATGAGTTCGAATTGACGTGAACCAAGTCACCATAGTGGTGGTCTAGAGTGATATAGACACACACCAGCAATTACGGGAGTGATCTGCCACCTATTCTAGTCTCTCAGACAGTTACGAGAGCGAACTGCCACCTAGTTGACTTAACTAGTCAACTAGTCTTCAGTTAACTAACTAAACACAGAGTAGTGAGGAGTTAACTCAAGGAGTCAAGTTTAATGTGCCACTCTAGTGATGATACCAAGGCAAGGTCGAATTAGCATGGTGATGATCCCAATGTTGCATGGTGATGATCCCAATGCAACATCTAAACTCAACTCAACTAGTCAAACTGAAGTGTCAACTAAAAGAGAATATTCTCCAGGTGGAATATT
>ML827261.1:25850-46612 GCA_009831015.1 Picea engelmannii | reverse complement strand
CCTCAAAGTACAATGTATGTAAAAAGAAGAACTACAGTTGTTAGGCAACTGTGTCCTTCACTCCAAGACGACCTCGCAGAGAATGGAATTTCTACTCAGTGAAGGTCTTGGTGAAGATGGATGTTGTCTGTTCTACTGAAGGACATAACTATAAGTCGATGATCCCCTCGTGTACTAAGTATCAGATGTAGTGCATGTGGATCTCGATGTGCTTCATCCGCTGCCTCTGAACTGGATCTCTGCAGAACTTCAGAGTGCTCTGGTTGTCACACCATATGACGATCGACTGATGAAACTGAATTCCCAACTCAGTGAGAAAATGTCGTAGCCACATAGCCTGAATGGTTATGTTAACTACCCCTCTGTACTCTGCCTCGGCTGAAGATAGAGCAATGGCATCTTGCTTCTTGCTCGACCAACAGATAGGCCCGGAACCAAGACTGAGTGAGTAACCAGATGTGGACTTACAATCAATGTTATCGCCATCCCAGTCAGAATCAGTAAACCCAATGAGATCTAATGTAGAGTCTATTTCATAATGAATCCCAAAGGTGATGGTTCCCTGTACGTATCGAAGGATATGTTTTGCATCTTTCCAATGTAGCTCATGCGGCTCCTGCATGAACCTGGAAACTGCGCCAACTGCATATGAGAGGTCTGGTTTGGAGTGTGTGAGATACAACAAGCTCCCCACTAGCTGTTTGTACAGTGTGTTGTCAACCAGTGGATTCTCCCCGCCATCCTCAAGTTTGAGTCCTGATAGGAAAGGAGTCGGAGAAGACATGCAGTCTGTCATGTGAAATCTCTCAAGGAGATCTCGTGCATACATGGCTTGAGACAGTTTAATGCCTAATGCATATTGATTGATCTCAATTCCAAGGAAGAAGTGTAGTGGACCCATGTCCTTCATCAAAAACCTATCATGAAGAATCCTCTTGACTGCATCAATCGCTGAAGTCGAGCAATCGATGATCAGAAAATCATCAACATACATAACTAAAAGTAGAAGTGAATGATCCATCCTAAGCATGTAAACATTTAGGTATTATTTAAAATGTACAAAGTTCTGTGACAACAGGTAGGATTCCATCTTGGCATACCATTCCCTCAGAGCATGTTTGAGGCCATAAAGTGACTTCTTCAGTCGACAGACCAAAGAGGAGTCTTGCATAAATCCCTAGGGCTGATCCATGTAGATCTCCTTAGAGATATCACCATAAAGAAATGCATTCTTCACATCCATCCGATGGACTTCCCATCCCTTGGCTGCCACAATGGCAAGTGTCAATCGTATGGAATCCATCTTCGCTACTGGAGCGAAGGTCTCATCATAGTCAATACCATGAACTTGCTGAAAGCCTTTGGCAACAAACCTAGATTTGTATATGTTGATCTGTCCATACGTTGCACTCTTGGTCCTGTAGAACCATCGGCATCTGACAAGTTTTCTCCCAGAAGGAAGGGGAACCAGATCCCAAGTCTGGTTCTCGAGGAGGGAGTTGTACTCCTCCTACATGGTGGATTCCCAAAAAGGATTTCCAGCAGCCTCGCCATAAGACTGTGGATCTGAAGACTGAACCAAGAAAAGATGCCTAGAAGGCAATGGTTCAGTGGCAGTGAGTGCAATAGGAGGCTCCCTAAAATCAGATCGAGTCCTCCGAGTATCGGTTGGATCACCTACGATATCCCATGCATCCTGAAGAGTAGTCTGTGCCCACTTGGGCCTTTTCTCTGGCTCTGCAACTACATCTGGATGCTCTAACTCTGCATCTAACTGTACTGACTCTAAATCTAAATATGAATCCTCTGAGTCCTCTGAATCAAAACTCTTGTCTAAATAAGAGTTGGCATGTGCATTCTCATCATCTAGGAGAGGTGGAAGAGTAAAGGTGTTTGCATGCGGATGTTGAGGTACATTCGAGACACTTTCCTCGAATTGGACACTATGCTCAATGATTAACCAATCCAAGGAAAGATCAATAAGCCGATATCCCTTCACACCATCAGGGTATCCAACAAAAATTCACTCAGTGCTCTGTGGATCAAGTGCCTTCCTCTTTTCAAATGGAATCCAGGCCCATGCACATGAACCAAAAATGAAAAAGTGGGTCACTTCCGGTTTGAGGCCACTCCAAGCCTCTTAGGGGGTATTATCCTTGAAATATCTATGAGGATATCTATTTTAGATGTATGTTCAATAGTTAAGTGCTTCATCCCATAGTCTCTGTGGTAGTGACATTGCATGCAACATTCAAGATGCCATCTCCTTTAGAGATCGGTTTTTTCTCTTAGCAACTATGTTTTGTTGCAGACTGTAGGGAACTATATGTTGCAACTGAATCCCTGTCTCATGGAAAAGATTGTGGATCTCATGATTCACATACTCTCCCCCAAGGATGATTTTAGGGGCTAAATTTCTCTCATGGGCTAATTTTCCATGGTTTTTCCAAAAATGAGATTCGCTATTTTAAAAATGATTCGCCCAAATTCTATAGGATAAAATTATTTTACCTTAAAAAACGCTAAAATTTTATAAAAACTATATAAAACACTTAGAAATTTGAATACTTTTACAAAAATATCGCCAAACATTTATAGTTGACATATGAAGAATTAGTAATATTTGCCAAGGTTTCTACATTTTAAAATAAATTTCCATCCTTAAAATCATCCCTGCTCTCCCCCATTATCAGTTCGAAGGACTTTGATCTTCTTTCTGGACTGTGTCTCAACCAAAGATTTGAAATTTTTGAGGTGTTGAAAGACCTCAGAGTTTTTCCTGAGAAAGTAGATCCATGTAAAATGTGAGAAATCATCAACAAAAATGAGAACAAACCTCGCTTTGTTGATCAATGTATGCCGAAAAGGACCCATGGTTCAGAGGCTCACTGAGATTTTCCCTTGTCAAATTTCTCTTGAGGGTGTTTTCCGAGAACACATCCCTCACATACTCCCTTGGAGAAATGGATGGTTGGTAGACCATCAACTAATTTGTGCTTGCTAAATTGTTGCATGTATCTGAAATTCAAATGTCCAAACCTTTTGTGCCATATCCTACTACTTTCATTAGCATGAGTAAGCAGTAAATTAGAATTAGGTTCAATGAATTCAGAAAATATATACAATCTAGACTGATGATTTACCTCATCGGTAGAAACATTGGATTTGGCTTTCATGTCGTAGATGTCCATGGAATTTGGTGTGAAAATGACTTTCTTTCCGGTGCCGGAATTCGTTATCTAATACATAGAGAGAAGGTTGACAGAAATCTTGGGAACATGCAGCACGTTCTCGAAACTTTCGTTGGTGAGTTCAATTCTTCCTTTGCCGGTGACTTCAAAAGAAGAGTTGTCCCCCATCAGAATAGGAGAAACTTTGCATGCATCCAAAGAAGAATAGACTGCTTCTGAGGTAGCCATGTGATGCGATGCTCCTGATTCTATGATCCAAGCATCGAGAGAGGAGTTGATGGCAATCAAGGCATAGCTAGAATTGCCTTTCTTGGAATTCAGATCTTCTGGCTTCTTATTCTTTGCACCCTCAGGGAAGTGATCTCCAAGGTTGTTTTTCTGAAGTATCTAATACATTAGATCTATTTGTTTTTGCATGCATGCGGATTCTAAATGGAATCCTTTGTGACAGTATGTGCATTTCTCTCTTTTTCTTCCCTTTTCTCCTTTGGATCCGGAGGCATCGGTGAAGGGTTTTGTGTACCCTTCCTTTTTCGTATGTGCATGAGATTTATGCTTATATTTATATTTAGATTCATGATATTTGTGGCTGCCATCATGCACAGTAAGTGCATGCACCCTTGGGCCTTTGATTGCACCCATGTTAATGAGCTTGGTTTTCTCTTGTGTCATGGATTCGATAAAGTCCTCAAGAGAAGAAATATTCCAGGTGGCTCTAGAGGTGAATCGGACAGTATAGAATGTAGATACAAATACTGAGAATTTAGGAACAAGCTTGGAGAGAATGGTGAGAACCATTTTTTTCTCCTCCTTCGATTTATCAACCTCGCAAGCTTTGAGTTGCGACAGTAAATCCTTGAATTTTGTAAAGAAATCTTGGATATTCTCAAAGCTTTTTGGATCCAATGTGAGCGGCTCCACCTCCAGCATGTGTCCCCTCATCTCATCTTGTTTTCCAAATATCCCTTCCAAGATGGTCCAATCTTGATTGGGAGTCTTACGAGAAGATATATGAAAAAGGAGATCGGGAGAAATAAGACTGCAAATTGTTCCGAGTGCCTCAACCATGCGATTTAAGTACTTGGATTTTTCTATGGCTGATGTCGGATATGTATCTATATTCATGGTTAACCTATAAAACCCTATAGATCGAATATGTATGGCTATTTTCTCCTTCCATGCAAAATAGTTGTAAGGTGTAAGAATGAATTCTTTTTGGAATTCCATCTTTCCGCTGTCTTCAATGTTTTGTACCTACAAAAAAATTTGGTGTAGCTTTTGCTTAGCATTCCGTTGGCTCTAATACCATGTAAATGTGTTTAAACTGCACAAAATATATCTATCTAAACAATAATACACACATTTGCAGAGAGAATTGGAAAAGGAAGAAGAAAGAGAGAAAGAATGGAAGAATTCTCATTAACTGTTGTGAATAATGAATAATTTACACATGATATACTTTGTATAACTCAATGCGTTCGAATTGAGGTGAACCAAATCACCATAGTGGTGGTCTAGAGTGATATAGACACACACCAGTAGTTATGAGAGTGAACTTCTACCTATTCTAGTCTCTCAAACAGTTACGGGAGTGAACTACCACCTAGTTGAGTTAACTAGTCAACTAGTCTTCAGTTAACTAACTGAACACAGAGTAGTGAGGATATAACTCAGGGAATTAAGGCTAATACACCACTCTGGTGATGATACCAAGGCAAGGTCAAATTAGCATGGTGATGATCCCAATGTTTCATGGTGATGATCCCAATGCAACATCTAAACTCAACTTAACTAGTCAAACTGAAGTGTCAACTGAAAGACAATATTATCTAGGTGGAATATTCTCTCCTAAAATATAGGAGACTGGATAATTACTAATTATGACTAATAAACAAATAAAAACCTTAGGAAAAAGAAATCCTAGGTGTGTGTGAAGTAACTCCAACAATTTTCTCTTATGCTTCTAAATGTCAATGTAAGTGTCGTGTCGTCTTTTGTCATGTAGGAACTAAAATACATTGCAACTGCGTAGGAGTTTAGTAAAAATTGAGAGTCAGTTTTTGCAATCCATGTTGTTGGAATGTGTTGTGTGAAGCTATTTGTCCAAGTGTCAGATGGTTTTCTTTGGAGTAATATCATAGTTCGACTTAGGGTACATTGAATAGCATGTATATACTCGACTTCTATTAAGCCAAGGCTATTTATAAACCTATCAAATGTATCAGTTTCATCATACCTAGCATCTTTTATTGTGTCAAATATTAGTTTTGAATTTTTTTTTGTTTGATTATTGTCAAAATCGAGGGGTTCAAGTATTTTTGTTGTCTTCATTGGTGGAATTGGAAAATTAAATCTACAATTGGTTTTTTTTTGTTTCCTACAACTTTTTGTGTGATGATGATGTTGGATAATTTTAAGTTCAATTGCAAGAAGTGATGAATTAGTGGACAAGAAACTATCAACAAAATTTTCAATCATAGCATTTGTGGCTTTACCATATATTGGTGCAGATTTTATCCATAGTAAGCCATTCTCATGCTCAGTTCCTCTATTTTGGAATTATGTGACAAAGAAGTAGTCTTCAATTTATTTGTAGTACTTGTGATCACGGGATATTAATTGTCGCAACGCATTCATCCTATGTCTATAATAACGTGCACAAGTCACAGGATCATTTCTAATTAATGAGTGAGGTTCATTTGGCTCTAAGTCATTTTCATATGGTCTTGTTTTGTTTGCTCTTATATGCCTTACTACAGTCATTAGAGGTTCCCAAAGGTTCTCTGCACTACTAAAGGAGACAAAGAAGGTAGGTGGGCCTAGTTGTCAAATCATTACATATAATGTTTTGTGCATTTGTTGGTGGTAGTCTGGGGATGTGCGAATGGTTTTTAAATCCATGTACCCAATTTCAGATTTAAGAATGCAATCCAAATTTGGCTTTGTTTTAATGTTCTTTGCAACTATCTTTCTTCCTTTCAATTGTCCTTTTCTGATCCTAATCCATATACTATTGAAAACTTGGTGTAGTATGATGCAAATTTCCTTATAGAATAGGTTTGTTGTATGGTAAGAGAAGTCGTGATTCTTGTGCAAAACCTCCCATTAAGAGATCTTTTGATATGTGAAGTTCTTCACCATATCACTTGGACGTTTATTTCCATAGAATAATGAGGGGAAACTCATTTCTTCTGAATACTTATCTCGGAAAATTCCCAAGGGCATGTATCCTGCGGTGGGCGTGATATTAATCTGCTTATTTGCAAGGTCATAAATAGTGTGTGCATCAGTGAAACCATGCACTAATGTTTTCATAATTGGTTCATCAATGTCCTCATTATCATCTTCATTGTATTCAACATTAGTTTCATTGTTTTCAATGTTAGTTTCACTTTCACTATCATAAGATTCTTTGTTTTCAATGAAGACTTTCTTCCAATTATCATCTATCTTGACATTTTCTAACTTGTAAAGCATTGTTTTGGATAAGTATTTTAAAGCTTTCATTACCAATTGGATTCGAATTCGGACAAATGCATAAGCGCTTTTGAATCTTAAGATTTTTTTTAGTACAACAACCACTGTATCAATGTCTTTTATGTTTTGAGGTAGAGTAGATTGGATCCTAGATATGCTAGTAGGAACATTGATGACACCACCAGTTAAACCTAGTTGTGGTTTTCTATGTCTGTGGCCCATTTCTTTTATTTTCAAAAAGGGAAACCTCAATGCTACTAGTCTCTCTTCTAGTTCAGAAAGTTTGGTCAGAGTTTTGGTACTTTTGGTTCTTCTTATTTGATTTGGAACTGCATATTTAGGAATTTCATCATTTACAAACGAATTTTTGCAAACTTTGCAAATGTGACAATTGGTCGTTTCACCATTTTGCATGTGACCATTGAATACATTTGTTATTTCATGTATTTGTTTCATGGGGACAACATATTTTTTAAAGAATGTTCTTTGACAAATTGAACAATCAAAGATAGGTGTATCATTTATTTGTTCTTGCTATATTTCCTCAAAAGTTGAAAGTATTTTTGCTTTCTTCTTTGGTCTTGATTGGTGAAAGGGGTTGCATTTCCTATAAATATTTTTCCTTTTGGCTTTTGCATTTGAGATTTCATGTTCTAAAAGTTGTTTTTTTTGGAGTTCAAAGTTGCTCCTTATAATACTTTTAAGGGAATGTAAAGAAAAACCGTTTGTATTCTTGTTGAACTCATCGAATGGTTTCTTTTAGCTTGGGTTAAGTTTTTCTTACATTTTTTGTAATGTAGAATTTTCACTAATGTGATTTTTCAAGTTGCGTAATGATTTACAATCAACACTATTTTGAGTATGAAGGACAAAAGATGATTTTCCTAACTCTTTGTGTTGTTTCGTTTGGCATAGATCAATTTCATTGGTTTTTTCAACTCATCGATTTTTGTTGAACTTATCAAATTGTTTCTTTCGGCTTGGGTTAGGTTTGTCTTGCATTTTTTGAAATGTAGAATTTTCCCTAATGTGATTTTTCAAGTGTTGTAATGATTTAGAATGAACACTATTCTCAGTATGAAGGACAAAAGATGATTTTCCTAAAGATTTTTGTTGTTTCATTTGGCATAGATCAATTTCATTGGTCGTTTTATTTTTTTTCCTCATATGGGTTTTTGACTGGTTGGAGTTGTGATGATTCTGAGCAGGTATTCCAACCATGGACACACAAGATTTTTTTTCTTTGTCTAATGCAAATCTATTTCTAATATTATTTTTCAAATTTCGCAATGATTGAAATTTGCTATGAGTATCCATGTCAATTTCATCAAGATATGCTTTTGTTTCAGTTATATCATTCTTATCCACAACTTGATGTGAACTTAAATTGTTTCTAGGCATGTATACACATGTTTTCATTTGGCTTGTAACAAGTTCATTTGTTTCTTTCTCTAATGCAAAACTATTTCTAATATGATTTTTCAAATGTCGTAATGATTGAAATTTACCACTATTCTGAGTAGCCATGTCAATTGCAATTTCTTTATGAGATGTTGTGGCGTGGGAGGAGAAATTTTCATCATGATTTTTTTCTATTTGTTCTAATGGCTCATAGTAAACATGATCTCTATTTGTTTCAAATTGTATTATGTTCAATGTGCTAACTATTTCTTTTGATCCACATACTTCCTTCACAATGGAAATTGTAACTGGAGCCCAAATTAATATTTGTAAATTCAGTATTTTTCTTAGCCAAACAAAGACAGAGAGACCACCGTGAGCATTCCCTTTTCCATACGGCAAGGCCAATCTTGCTATGTATTCTTTCCATGTTGTAATTGTTTTGGATTCTTTGATGTAATGACAATCTATATGTTCCTTAATGCACCTAATTGCAAATGGGTCATTTTGAACTATTGCATTGCAAAATGTTTTTGTGATGTAGGAGCATCGCCAACACATCAAGCGAGCTAGTGCGGAAGCGGAGGACAGCTGGACAAGCCAACACAAATTTTGAAAACACTTTGGAATTGTTGCGCAAATCTTAAATGAGACATTAAGAAGAGGCGCACTTGTATATTGTAAATGGACCTTGAGCGGATAGCTCTCATCCTTAGTAGGTAGACAACATTTAAAATAGTTAATGTAAAGTAGATAGAGTTTAATTCTAGACTAGACAGTTGTAGAGCGCAAGAGGGAAACGGGATATAGACACCCTCATTGTGCATTGTAACATTATTCAGAAGCATTTGGAGCAAGAAGAAGCAGAGAGTTGTGTAAAAACACCCATGTACAGACATTTGATTTAATAGAAAGCATTGATTCAAATTCATGGTTTTTGTTGTTCTCTGTGTATTGGTGTTGAATGATAGGCTCATGAACGTTTGCTTCCTATTATACATTTGGTTTGATATGTTGTGTATGTGATTTCATGTATGAATTGAAGTCTGAGAGTGAGATGGAATGAGTTTCAATTGTTTATCTATTTGAGCCAGAGAATTCGTGCAAGGAGTGCAGTTGAAGTGTCCGCAAGGAGTGTGTTGACAGAGGGTTCAGATAGAGATAGTTTTTGTTCTCATTCATCCAGAAGTGCAGTTGGGCACAGGAGCCGTCCAAGGAGTGCACAGGTCGGGTAAAAGTCTCAGGGTTGCGAACCTGAGTGAAGCATTTGACAGACTGCTGCTGTAGGTGTGCGCAGAGTCAAGTGACTTCAACACTTTGATGTTGTTGAAAGTTTGCCGCAAGGAGTGCGTGCAAGAGTTTTCTTGAAGGAATTGAGGTCATGGGGGAAAGCTCAGGAGGAATAGGACCTTCGAATTTGTTGAAGGACAGCATAGAAAGGTTGTTCCTTGAAGGTTGGCAAGAAGTGTCACAAGTTTGCACGCAGGTGGATAAGTTTTGTGGAAGAACACTTAGTCATTTTGTGGATTGCATAAGGAAGAACGGACGGTCGATATCTTCCAGGGAAAATCAGCGAATCACCATGAGTCGTTGGATCTCGCGGGGGTACAGGGGGATACTGCAGATATTCCCATAGTGTTTAAAGCTCAGAAGAGGTAGAGTCGTTGATCCAAGCCAGCCAGGGCCGTTGGATTATTCGTGAAATCGCCTATCGGGATTTCGTGAGAGGAGAGTCGAAGATTTGACAACGGAAGTCGCGAAATCGTGAGACGTGATATCTCGACAACTACGTAAGAAGTGTGGGACAAAAGGGGTTGGCGACGTGGACAGGCGGCGCGAGTCATCGAAATTTCACAGCGAGAAGTCCCGAGCATTGGATGTGAGGATTTGCGAACCCGCGAAGTCCGAATTCCCGACGAGGTGATGGGACCGTTGAAAGGTCAAATCCACGAGCTCATCAGAGTTTCAGAGCATTGGGACTCGGTAGTCAGAGAATCGAGTTGCTCGACACCACGAGTGTCGAACTCGCGATAGGATAAGTCCCGACAAGGTAAAGAAAGGTCAGCATTGACTCATATTGGGTCTCGGGGATCCGAGGGTGCAAAGTTCGACTATTGACCTCGTGAAGTCGTGAAGTCCGATCCTCCAAGTGCAGAGAGAGGATCGCAGGGAGATGTCTATGGGTGACAATTTCCCGATAGGGAAATAGAAGGACCGGTTAGTGTTCTTCGGGCCGAGAGAGAGAGAGAGAGAGAGAAGATCCTTTGAGTAGGCGTGCCTGCAGGTGAGACACTGTGTCAGTTTGGTATCAGAGCCTCAGATTCTTGTCTGTATATTTCAGGCGAGGAAGGCATAAGAGGTAAGGAGTACTCTGATACACAACGCCAGTTTGGTATCAGAGCCTTAGATTCTTGTCTGTATATTTCAAGCGAGGAAGGCATAAGAGGTAAGGAGTACTCCGATACATAATGTCAGTTTGGTATCATAGATAAGACAGATTGTTCTTTGCTTTCTGTAGTAGAGAAGAGGAGAATTCGCCATGCCGCCAAGGAGAGATAGGCAGTCACCTGATTCAGAGGATAGGGAAGTGCAGAGAAGAAGAGGCAGGCAGATGGTAGATCCATCCATAGAGAGACAAATGCGTGATCTCCGAGCCAGACTTGAAGACATGGAGACAACGCAAAGATGCACAGCTAGTGCAGGGGATCTGAGTGATTCTGATAGTGAAATAGAGGCTAAACGAGAGGAGGAAGTTACAGTCGGAGATGCATCAAACGAGCGTTTGATCAAAGCCATTGCCAGGATGGGTGCAACAACGAAGATGGACATTCCAATTTATGAGGGAAACTTGGATGCAGAGGAGCTACTAGATTGGATTAGAGCTCTGGATACTTACTTCGACTATGAAGATGTCGAAGAGGACAAGAAAGTCAATCATGTTGTTACACACTTAAAAGGACATGCAGCATTGTGGTGGGATGAACTACAAGCTGACAGGCACTGCAAGGGCAAGCAGAAGATCAAGAACTGGGACAAGATGATCACGAAGATGAAGGTGAAATTCATCCCCAGGGATTATCAAATTACTCTGTTCAGGAGAATGTAGAACCTAAGACAGAAGCTAATGACAGTGAAAGAATACACTGAGGAATTCTATCGACTGAACATCAGGGCAGGTCATCGGGAGAGCGATGATGAAAAAGTTTCCAGATACATGAATGGCCTGAGATATGATATCTAGGATGAGATGAGCATGGTAACCATCCGAACGGTGGAAGATGCTTATCAGATGGCTCTGAAAGCTGAAGAGAAGCTGAGCCGAAAACAAAGTCAGAGGGGCCGAGGCAGAAGTCAGCCCAGAGGCAAAGCAGTTGCCCAAGACAAATACCAGAAGCCCAAGGAGGAATGGAAGAAACCTCAGACTCATGCAAAGAGAGGTGGAACCTCACAGCGGGGGCCATATGTTGAACAGAGAGGGAAACATAATGAACAGAGAGGAGATTATGTTGATAATAACATGTTTCCTCGTACCAGAGGTAGAGGAAGAGGAAGAGGAGAAGTAATCGCATGCTTCACGTGTGGAAAGAATGGGCACAAGTCTTATGATTGTCCATAGAAAAAGAAGGACATTGGGGAAGCTCACATCACCGAGGCGCAGAGGCAGGATGTTGAGGCCGAAGACGCTGAAGGCGGAAGATCGTTCATGATGCGAAAAGTCTTTTTGACACCCGAGAAGGAGGTGGAAAGTTTATTCCAAAGGACCAGACTCTTTAGGACTACTTACAAGACCAAGGACAGGGTATGCAAGGTTATCGTAGACAGTGGTAGCACGGATAATCTCGTTTCAACCGAGATGGTAGAGAAGCTGGAGCTGGAGACGACTGATCATCCAAGTCCATACAGAGTTTTGTGGCTACAGAAAGGACACTAGGTAACTGTTGCTAAACAATGCTTGGTTGAATTCAAGATAGGTGGATATAATGATAAGATCTTATGTGACGTTATTCCCATGGATGTTTGTCATCTATTGTTGGGTAGACCATGGCAATATGACAGAAATGTGATTCATGATGGGAGAATGAACACATACACCCTAGAAAAAAATGGGAGGACACACATGTTGCTTCCGATAAAGGATAAGGAGGTGAAGTCGGAAGTAAGCAACACAGTACTTCTCATGAGTGGGAAGGAACTTCTTAACGAGGTTAAGAAGAAGGAGGATCCACAATTCTTTGTGATCAGAAAATCGAGGATTGTTCTGACTAGCACAAGAGTGGAAGATTTACCAGATGAAATTCAAGAACTGCTGGAAGAGTTCGTTGACATAATGGTGGACGAATTACCTCATTCGTTGCCACCGATCAGGAGTGTGACTCATCATATTGATCTCATACCAAGAGCTAGTTTTCCGAACAAAGCTGCATATAGGTTGACGTCACGGGAGAATGAAGAGGTTAAAAGGCAGGTCCAGGAGTTATTGGACAAAGGTTTGGTCAGGGAGAGCTTGAGTCCATGTGCTATTCCAACAGTACTCAGTCCGAAGAAAGACAGAGGCTGGAGGATGTGTACCGACTCGAGGGAGATCAATAAGATAACCATCAGGTAAAGGTTTCCATTGCCAAGAATGGATGATCTGATGGATTGCTTGAGTGGAGAAAGGTATTTTTGAAAGATTGATTTGAAAAGCGGATATCACCAGATTCGCATGAGAGAAGGCGATGAATGGAAGACAGCATTCAAAACAACCGAGGGTTTGTATGAATGGCTTGTTATGCCGTTTGTATTAAAAAATGCACCAAGTACCTTTATGAGGTTGATGAACGAAGTCCTGAGGGAGTTCATCGGGAAATTTGCCATCATATACTTGGATGACATACTGGTTTATAGTAAATCAGTGGCAGAGCACTTGAAGCATTTAGCTACAGTGATGCAGAAACTACAGTAGGAGAAGTTGTTGATTAATATGAAGAAGTCCTCATTCATGAAGAGAGAACTCATTTATTTGGGATTTTTTATTTCGACAAATGAGTTGAGGATGGATCCGAATAAGGTGGAAGTGATCAAAAATTGGCCATCACCGAGGAATGTTTTCGAGGTGAGAATTTTTCATGGTTTGACTAGTTTCTACCGAAAATTCATCAGGAATTTCAGTGGAATTAGCGCAACGATGATGGATATAGTGAAGAAGCGGCATATGTCTTTTCACTGGATAGAAGAATCTGAAAAGAGTTTCAATCTGTTGAAAAGGAAGATCATGGAACAACCGGTTTTGGTGTTGTCGGATTTCCAGAAAACATTTCAGGTGAAATGCGATGCAAGCGGATTTGCAATCGGGGCAGTCTTAAGTCAAGAAGACAGGCCGATAGCATATTTCAGCGAGAAGATGAATGAAGTGAAGTTGAAGTACTCTACTTATGACAAGGAATTTTATGCCATCATACAAGCATTGAAGAAATGGAGTCATTACTTGATACCCAAAGAATTTGTATTGTACAGTGACAATCATGCACTACAGTTTGTGATTCAACAGGAGAAGTTGAATCAGAAACATGTAAAATGGGTTGAGTATATGCAAAATTTCACATTTTTGATTAAGCATATTTCGGGTACTGCTAACAAAGTGGTTGATGCTTTGAGCAGGAAATGTTTGTTGATGCAGGAATTCAGAGTCAAAACACTGGGTTTTGATGATTGTTGGTCACTATAATTGCTTAATTGATTTCAAACAACCAAGTGAAACATAAATTATCAACCCAGGGAAGTCTTTTATTTCAAAGATAACCATGCACTATATATGCTCAATTCCAAAAGCATCTTAGTGTTGTAGTAAAGAAACTTATACTAATCTCACTCGCTCAAATAAACTGAAGTTCTGTGTTAAATCACAGGAAAGTAACCTTCCTATTGCAAACCTTTAAAGATTAATCTAAGAATCCTGAATTACATTTGAATTAATAATTGCAATGGGAAAGAACAACTATTCTGCAATCAGAGAACAAGACCCTTACTCTCAATAGAGACTTCATCATTAACACTCTTTCATGAAAACAATAATGCAGAAAACAATTAACTCTATCTAACAGAAAACAAAGCCACCTAGTTCCTTTCTTTCTAAGCAGAAGCCTTGAGCCTTACTTCTGTTAGCACACTTGTCAGGTTGAGGTTTACAGAGAACAGAGCAGTCTGATCCCTTCCTTTTTGAGCAAGGATCCCTAACCCGGTTTCTGGCTAGCACTAATGAAAGTTTCTAGAGAACAAGATGTTTTGGGTCTTTCCTTTTTGAGTAGAAACCCTTAACCCAATCCCTGGTTAACACACTTGCAGAGGTAAAGGAAATCTACAGAAGACTAGGTGTTGTGATTCCTTCTTGTCTGAGCAGGAACCCTTTGACCAAATCTCTGGCTAGCACACTTGCAGAGGTAGAGGAGATCTACAGAAGACAAGGTATTGTGATTCCCTCCTGTCTGCGTAGGAATCCTTTAACCAAATATCTGGCTAGCACACTTGCAGCAATAAATGAATCTACAGAAGTCGGGGTAATTGGATTCCTTCCTGTCTGAGCAGGAACCTTTTAACCGAACTTCTGGCTAGCACACTTGTAGCAGTAAATGAATTCTACAGAGGGTATGATGTTCCGATTCCTTTCTGTCTGAGCAGGAACCTTTAACCAAATCTCTGCTAGCCTCATGGAATCATCACACAAGATTGCTGATAAAAAGAATTACAAATCTCATTCAATAAACTAAGACAAAGTCAGTAGTGTTTCAGCAAAGCGAAATTCATTAAAACAGTGTTTCAGCAAACAATAGTTTAAACAAAGCATGAACAAAAATTATACTAACACACTTCTAATTAATGGGTGAATCTTGTGATGAAGGTGGGCCCTCCCTTCTCACAAGATTCCCCTAGACGAGAGGCTAGAGAAGGATACTCGAAGCAGTCTTATATTCATCTGTCGAAATATCACATTACAAATTGAAAGAATAGAATACGTCCCGCTTCTCTGGAGTTGCTTCAATACATCAAAACTTGGCTCCCTCGAATGGTGATTTCCTCTGATTTAAAGAGGAAATCCTTTCGATACAATCATTACAATACATATCTGAATCCTATCCTAAGTCGGATCTTCTTTCTAAATCAGCATAGGATGTCCTATTCTCACGCAACCGAATGCTATTACAGGAACTAAACGAGGTATTGTTGTTACGGCTGGTGTAACAGCTTTTTCTCATCGTTGCTGATGTTGTTTCAGCATCACTATTCGTGGGCTATTTCAGCCACGTGAATTGCGCTCTGACTGTGTTGACTGCTGACTGTGGCGGCTTCCTTGTGTTTCAGCATCGTCGGTTCTGGCAGTTTCTTCTATGTTTCAGCATCTGCAACTCTGGACTGTGTAATAGCTCTGTGTTTCAGCATCTTGCGACCTCGGACTGTGTAGCTACTCCGTGTTTCAGCATCTGCGACCTCGGACTGTGTAGCTACTCCGTGTTTCAGCATCTGCGACCTCGGACTATGTAGCAGCTCCATGTTTCAGCATCTGCGACCTCGGACTGTGTAGCAGCTCTGTGTTTCAGCAATAGGCCTTGAATGCAAATCTGCAGTTTTGGACACTTATGCATTTCTAACCAATGGTTAAGTATAGAAGTGATGTAAAATATTATGCAAAACAGATTAAGCATATAGCAATGAGAGAGGACGTTGTATACCTTGGAATGATCAGATGAAGTGATATTATGAGTCTAAATACAAGTGATGAAGGGTATAATAATGGCAAAAAGTATGGGCAAAAAGGTACATTGTGTGGTCCTAACATCCCCCCCAACTCAAGGTGTTGCATGTCCTCAGGCAACTCACTCTGAATCAGAGTCTTGATACCTACTCTGTTCATGTAAATTACTCAAGCTGTAACTCCGGGCGGTACTGTCTGTTGGCATTTTGAACCCTTGCACTTCCTGCAATCTTTGCCACGCTGTTGTTTCTGCCTTTTTAGGCAGCTTATAACTGACTTGATATGTTTCTATTGGCAGCCAGAGGAGGGGAAAGTAAAATTTGTACCCTATCCAGTTTTCAGCACAATGTCTAACACACTGGATGTAGCTGGGTACCCTTGAAATTGTTGCTTCTAACTTGGCCGGACCAAAAGGATTGTGCTGTTGTCTCTTTTCTGTGGATTGCTGCCAAAACAGATTGTTGGCCTGGAGGGAAGGAATCTCTATTGCACTGATGTTGTGCTGACACTCTTGAAGCACTACTGACTGTAGCTGTTGAACATGCTCAGTTACTCCTGGTTTTTTTAAGACCTCATAATATTCTGAAATGAATCTGGCTGCCCTCTCTAGTTCTGGTCTAATCCAGAGGGGTTTATTGTCCTCATTGTGCTTGGCAGCCAAAAAGTCACTCTGCCAGAAAATTTGGTTGTAAAGAAAAGAAGTAAATGCTCGAAGTTGAACATCTCCAACAAGAGGATTTATATTGAGCAGCCTGTTTTCGGGAATAGCCTCATTATGGAAATATGCTTCACATAAGAGGTGATGATCCCTGGTGGAGGCTGCTAGGAAAGTCTTAATAAAATTTGCTGATGAAATGACTTCATGGGGTTTTCCTTCAATGATAGACTTAATCTGAAACCACATGAGTCTCTCCATGAGAAATAAAGAATAGTTACAAGATGGTTTCCTTGTGGCCATTAGTTTCTGCATCATATCAAATGCCAAGACCAATTTGTCCTTCAAGTCTTTGTTTTTCTTCTTAAGTTCACGGACTTCCTGGCGTGTTTGGTCTAATGCTTCCCAATTTGAGAAGGTTTGATTGATCCAGATCTGTTTGTGCACTTGTAGATTTTTGGCCTGTGTGTCAGCATACTCCTTCTTCCATTTCTGTATCTCTGTGTGCTCATCCCATAACTGGGAAGTCTGAGTTTCAGCTTGGGAAGTAGTGGGATGAGGTGAGGTTTGAGTAGATTGTTCCCTGGAAGTGGAGAGATTGGTCTGATTGGGAGGTGCAAATTCCTCCATGGTCATTGTTTGCACAGCCTTGTTGACAATAGTAGGGGCTTCCTTCTTGAGCCTGAAAAGGCCTGCTGGTTCTTGTGTTGCAGCAGTTTCAGTCTTGGCCTTGCTAGGGCCTGTTGGTTCTTGTGTTACAACAGGTTCAGTTTTGAGCTTTGTAGGTCCTGCTGGTTCTTGTGTTGCAGCAGGTTCTGCTTTGGCTACAAAAGGTGAAGGAATGGGGGCCGCTCCTGGCACTGGTACTTGAATTATCTTATAGCCTGCTTGATGGTAAATATCGCCACATTGACAACACATGTATTCTTTACATACGCTCTCTGTGGCCTCTTTTGTTGTTCAGGCTAAGGTGTGCAGACTTAGTTCTTTGTCATATGCGTCCCTTGCCCTGGCTAATTCTTGCTGATATGCTTCCAACTGAGACTTTAAAAACTCGTTTTCTTCCAAGACATCGGCCATTGTTAGTTTGGATTTAGAGATGACTGGTTCTTGTGTTGCAATCATCGTCTCCTTAGCTGGTTCTTGTGGAGCAGCTACAGGAATGGCAACTGATGCTTGTGTTTCAGCCTCTTGGTGTAGGGAGAGTAGTGTTTCAGCACCCTCAACCTCTGATTCCTGAATCTCAATGTCGATATGAGTGGCTGGTTCTTGTGTTTCAGCCACCAGATGTTGTGTTGCAGCATCCGGGGTCTCAATTTCCTGTAATTCAATTTCAATATCAGTGGCTGGTTCTTGTGTTTCAGCCACTGGATGGGTAGCTAGTTGTGCTTCAGCTATTTCAGAAATAGATGATGTCTGGGCTTCTAATTCTTGCAATTCAATATCGGTGTCTGGTTCTTGTGTTGCAGCCACCGAGGTTGGAATAGGCAAAGATCCCGGGGTTTGGGAAGTTGAAAATGTACGGCGTATCAGTCGAATAGGTGGGGGTTCTAGGGTAGTGGTCATCCAGGGTGGCCTTATTGAGGCTCTCGTTCTCTTTTTGCACAAGAGAGGTGGAAAGGGGGCAATCTGCTTTCGTTTTTCGTGGAGGTCTTTCCTGAATGATAGGGCAGGGAACATTTTATGGTTCAGAGTCATCAATTAGAATGTGAAGGGAAGAAGTGGAAGACTCTGGTGCGGTATGCGACGATTCAGGTATGGTAGGGGGACTGGTTGGTCGTGTGGGCGGGCTATGGGGTATTTCGGGGGAAACTGGGGGGGTTTTGCTGGTGCTGCTCTTCAGGAATTTCAGGGACTTCGATAGCTGGTGCAAGGTTTATGGGTGGATTATTTAATGGATGGTTCTGCTGTTTAAAACCCCTGTTGATGAGTAATTGAACCAAATGGTGGTGGGTAAGTGACTGGGTTGGATATTTTTCCCTTCGACAGTAATGTGCCATGTTCTTTAAACAGCCCAACAAAAAATATGGGATATTGACCCTTCTGTTATGTCTTAAATGAGAAAGCAAAAGGAAGTCGTGCTGATAGACTACCTGATAGCGACCTTCACAGGTCAGGTAGTGCTTGATGAATCGGGCGACCTCCGGCCACGGGGGTGGTAGTGAACTGAGTTGAACCCCTCTGCATTTTAATACAATTCTTTCCCCAGCCAGGAAGAAACTCTGCTGGACATCCCCGATGATATGCTTCCGGCTGAACTTTCGAGTGCCATCAATGGGGAGGCCTGAGACCGCAGATATGTCTTGCTCTGTCACAGAGATTAGGATGCCTGCGATGAAAGAATGGTTCTCCTGAAGATTTCGGGTGAACTATAGTACTTGCCATTCATTATATCCTTGAAGCCTGCGGAAGTAATTGAGCCAGCCTGCTTGCTCGAAGATTTGATACGCTGCTGGATAGTGTTCGAGTAGCACTGTCGTGGCAGGTTCTTTGCGGATGACAGCTCCTCCCATGGCTACCAACTTAGTAGGATACAACGTCGAGAGTTTGTGTATCAGCTCTGGCACAGAGTAAGTTTTTCCGAGGGGTTATATGCAGGGATAGTGGTTAAATGCGCAAACGGTGATGAAATGGGAATGGCAGCGATGAAATCGGAGGGAATGATGGTATTGCTGATTTGACGTGTACTTCCCTTCCCGTTAAATGCGATTAGTAATAATGGGACTTAAATGGTCTTAAAGGCTTGAAATCTTTCTCATTAACTACAATCTAATCTGAATTACACAAAATTTACATACCTCGTCTTACCATTTGATTCGTTCAGCCAACCAGATATCATGCATGTCCGAGATGGTGTTGTCATGGCGGAGATCGTCGAGGGTTTGCCGACTAGGAGGACGAACTATAATCTGAGGGCGTAGAGTCTTGTTGACAGACGGTGGTGAAAGACTGGTGTTTCAGCGACAGAGAAGAACGAAACAATTGTTGTGGATGAAGAACTGCTGATGACTGGTGTTTCAGTATCAGAAAAAAAAATGAAAAAGTGTTGAACGATGGTGTTTCAGCATCGGGAAGAAGTCAATCATGATGAACAGTGGAGTTTTAGCATCGTGAATAAATGATGAAGGGTTGCTAACAAATGGTGTTTCAACAACGGAAAGAGGCAAAACAATTGCTAGATGGAATTGTTTCGTCGATAATGGAGGGTGAGAAAAATGAGGGGTTGTTGATAATGGTATTTCAGCAACACAAAGGAAAAAAGTCGAAACAAGTGCTGGACGGAGTTGTTTCGGCAATGAAAATAGTGAGAAAATGGCGGGCTGGAGTGTTTTGGGAGTGAGAAGAAATGAAAAATGTTGAACAGTGGTGTTTCAGCATCAGAAAAAAATGATGAAGGGTTGTTGGTAACAGTATTTCAGCAACGGAAAGGAGAAAGGCGAAACAAGTGCTAGACGGAGTTGTTTCGGAATTGGGAGGAAATGAAAAGTGTTGATCAACGGTGTTTCAACATCGGGAAGAAAGTCACCAGTGTTCATCAGCGGTGTTTCAGCATCATGAAAGTTAACAGTACTGAACAACGGTGTTTCAGCATCGTGAAGGCTCGTCTCTCTGAAATGGAATTGTCCTCTTCTGGTGGCTGTACTTTGATCGGGAATCTGCAAAACATCTGTAGCATGGTATTTCTTTGACAGGGATTATTAGAAAAACAAAATCTAATCTAATCTAATACTAAAGAAAATAAATCTTGAAAGAATTAATTGTTATTAGGGGTAGAAACCCCCTTAACAAGAAGAAAATGAGCGTCTGCCATGCATGTGGCCTTAAAATCTTCTTTAGAAATAGGTTTCTGGTACAGACGGAGCCGATGACCATTTACAAGTAACGGAGTTCTGGAGTCATCAATTGTGAGGAGCCTTACTGTTCCATTAGGAAAAACTGTGTCTACTTCGTAAGGTCCTAACCATCTTGTGTGCAGTTTCCCTTGAAATTCTTTAAACCGGGAATCATACAGTAGAGCCAAATTACCTTTTTGGAACTGCTTGTTCTTGATATTTTTGTCATGCCATTGTGATCTTTGCTGTTGAATTACAGTTGTTTGTTGAATGGCACCTAGTCTTTTCTCCTCTAGTTCATTAAGTTGCTGCAGCCTGGCTGTCTGTGCATCTGTTAGATCAAGGTTGGCAGCTAAAGCAGTCCTTAAGTTTTTTATCTCGAATTCCACAGGAAAGACAACACTCTTTCCATAGACCAATTCATAGGGAGAAAATCCTGTAGTATTTCTCCAGGTAGTTCTGTAGGCCCATAGTGC
>ML827260.1:71861-133762 GCA_009831015.1 Picea engelmannii | reverse complement strand
GGGGTTAGACTCAACTGTGCACAACAAATTTAGATTATAATTCCAAGCATTATGCTTCTACTAACTCTTGTTCAAATCCTCTCAAACTAGATATTGAATTTTCTATATGGTTCTATGAATCTTATCTCCTACCCATATGTGATGACTTTCTTCCTTGTCATTACCTCAAATATAAGACCCATAATTTGCATTGGAATTATAATGGTCATTAGTGATTATAACTATGGTGCACATATAGGATGTTGGCATCCCATGTCTTCAAAATTTTATGATTAAAGATGGAAAAAAATCATACGGTGTTATTTACTACCTTGCCCAATTGTATGATTGAGGATAGAAGGAAATACTCATTTTCAACTTGGTGTCCAATCCCCACAATGGTTTCTAAAAGAAGCTAATATATATACCATCATGATCAAGGATAATTGATGATGGTTATCCAAAATACACCCTTACCTTCTCAAAGAACAATGATGTTTCTTGTTGGACTAAAATTGTTTTCTTGCATGACATCAATACAACTAGTTTTTTAAATAAATCTTGATTCATAAAACAAATTTGATGGTTGGCTCACCAAAACATATATATCAAAACTCACAACAACTATAGTGAGACTATGCTTTATTACACAACTATCTTTTTGTAGTTTTAGTACTTCAAAAGAAATAAAAAAACACACCATTTGGATTATTTAACTACTAAAAAAATTAATTAATTAAATAACACTAAAATAGAAAAGACATACCTTATAACACAATATATACCTGAAAAAATGTGACATAGGAAAACCTAAAAATAATTAAAGGACTATGTTTTTTTTCTTTTATATAATGGAGATTACAATACAAAGTAGAAATGTGTCTAAGCTTGTTGTGAAGATATGAGTCACAATGGTATGCTATAGTCATTTATAGAATGATTATCTCTCTCTCTCTCTCTCTCTCTCTCTCTCTCTCTCTCTCTCTCTCATGTAAACTATTGGAAAATCGGTTTCAACCTTAGAAGAAGCCCTAAAACAACCAGAAGCCCCTCAAAGTGATGTTGATGTGTCCACTTGAAGAAGCCTTGAAGGAGCCTTGACATAAATATGTATAACTCCAAAGTGGTCCCCTTATGGCATATCTTTTAATCATGGCCCTCACAGGATGAGATAACAAGTGGTTGTTTTCATATGCCCAATTTGAGTTGTACACAAATGATGCCCACAATATGTCCAATATAAATATTACAAGCCTACAGATGTTCAAGATCGAGATTATTGAAAGTATCATTTTTTGGTCAATTTGGATACCATGTCTTTGAGGGAATATTTACCTTACATAACTAAATCAAATTGAATCACAAGTGACATGGTTGGAAATATTATTTCAATATTTTTCCAACAGTATACGAAAGTCCCTCTAACTCCCTAGTAATGAGGAGATATGAGTTTTTCCGTCCAATAAGCCAACCACAAAATTGAGGTTGACTCAACTAATTTTGGGGGATATAATTTCGCATTTTTTGTGCAACCAAAGAAGATACCAAGTCTGAGGTGTGCTCAAGGTGTTGGGGTGTCTTTCTGGTGTGCAATGGAAGTCTAAAGGAATCTCTTAAGGTCTTTCTTATTCTCAAGGTATGCTATAAGCTTGTGATGTTGTCGTAAGGTTGTGATGTTGTCATATTGTCTGTTATGAAGTTTTGATGTTTCCGTGATGTTGTCGTGAGGTTGTGATACTTCTATATTCTCTGCTATGAAGTTGTGATGTTTTCATGATGTTTTTGTGAGTGGATTTTGTCGTTAGTAGACATTTTTTTGAATGTATGTTACTGTCAATGGATGTTCTTGTCAATGATGCTATGAGGCTTGCTAGGGTTTGAAGGATTGTCTACATAATGAAGCATGTAGGTGAATTTAGAAGTAATTTGTGTATGAATATATTGGATTGGTGATATATTATTGATTTAGTGCTCAGTTGAGAAAATTGGTTTCTTCATTCAATGGGTTGGTGCATGTGCTTTAGGGAGTAGGTGGTTCCTTCTAGTTGGATCTGATAAAGTCAGAGGGTTGGTGCCTCCTTCCAATCAGTGCTGGTAAATTAGAGAGTTGCATCTTCCTTCAGGTTGGTGCTTGTAAATCAAGGTGGTTGGTGCTTCCTTCTAGTTAGTTATGAAGAATATTGGAAGTTGGTGATTCTTATGAATTCAATCCTTACATGATATAAGAAAATCATTTTATGGTTTTCTCCCATTTGGATTTCAATGTAAACATCATTGTGTTTTGTGTATGGCTTTTTTTTATGATGATGAATGGAATTAATGGTTAATGTTTACGTGATGTTATTAAGGTTAAAATGGTAAAATGTGCTCAATATTGATTCTCCTCCCCCGCCTCTCAGTATTGGTGAATATTCAAACAATTGGAATCAGAGTGGGTTCCTTCAAGAACAATCCAACCACTGGATGTCATATCATGGATAAGCAAGGAGAATTTACCAAAAATGGAACGCCATTGTTTCATGGGAAAAATTATTCTTTTTGGAGCATAATAATGAGAGCATTTTTGCAGGCACAAGGATTTGATGTTTGATAAGATAAAGTAAATGGATACACTGTGCTATATTCTCCCCCAATAGATAATGCTCAGAAAAATATCATTGAATACAATTCAAAGGCTATAAATTCCATTATAAGTGGTATAACAACGTCATAATTTGTTAAGGTTATGCATTGTGATTCTACAAAGGAAATCTGGGACAAGCTCAAGAATGTTTATGACTGACATGTTAAAGTCAAAGGGGCCAAGATTCAGACTTATAGAGGACAATTTGAACATCTGAGAATGAAGGAAGATGAAGATATTGTAGATTATTTTCTCTGAGTTGATGAAATTGTGAATATTATAAGAAGATTGGGAGAAAAGATTGAAAATTTAGCTATTCTGCAAAAGATACTGAGATCTCTCCCAATGAGATTTAACCCTAAAATATCAACTCTAGAAGAAAGACAATATTTGGCTACGTTGAGCATGGATGAATTACATGGAATACTTACATCATATGAAATTAGAACAGAACATGATAATCCATCCAAAAGGGAAGAAGCTTTCAAAGCCTCCAAGAATACAAGAAAGAACAAGCCAAGTTCAAAACCCTCCTCCAGTACGAGTGTTGATTCAAATGATGAAGAAGAAGACAACTTTGTAAGAAAGTTGAAAAGAGGAACTGAGAAGTATAAAGGTAAGATTCCTTTCAAATTCTTTAATTATGGTAAAGTTGGCCAGTTTGTTCCAAATGTCCTTATGCGAGGGGTTCATATAGTGATGAAGAATAAGTTTCTAAGAAAGAAAAGAAATATCAGAAAAGAGAGAAGGAAAGAAATAAAGGATTATTTTTTAAAAAGAAAATCATTTATTCAAAAGACAATAGTTCCTCATCCAATGAATATGATGATAGTGACAATGACTCAAGAAGAGTACTCTTCATAATGTTAGAGACTCAAGAGGAAACTACTAAAAATAATGAAGGATACTATGAAAAATAAGGAGAAGTGAATCTTGAGGAAAATTGATCAATGCCTTAACTGAACTAAGAATAGCAAGGAATACAAATGAATCTCTCAAAGAAGAGTTAAGTAAACTAAAGGAAGGCTTTCAAAAACCTAGAAAAAATTCTGAAGCAGCCAAGCTGACTATCATAGATCTAAAGATTCAGTTGGAAGAAGCCAGAGTGATTGATTAAACACTAAAGAGACAACTGGAAGAAAATAAGAAAATAATAGAGAATCTAGAAGCTGAAATAGTCTCAATGAGAAAGGAACTACAAAAGAAGGACATCCAACTAAATTTTGGAAATAACACCAAAATATTGGATGAAATCATATGCAAACAAAAAACTATTCTATGAAAAGTCTGGAATTTGATACAAAAAAAATACTAATGATGAGGGTTCAATCTCTATGATGACAAGAAATGAAAAAGAGCAAAGAAGTTATGAAGATACTATCAACGGTTCCATCAAGAAAAAATAATGCAAGCCTCTAAAGGACATAAAAAAAACAGAAATAAAGAAGAATCAAGAAGCAGATTGTGCATTCATAGGAACATGGAATCAACAACCAACAATGAAGTATACCCAAGAAGAAAATAATGATTTCAGAAGAACAACACCAACTAGAAGACCACCCATACCCAGGTACCAAAATATTTTTCTTGGCTTGTGTTATTATTGCAATAATTTTGGGCATAAATCCATAAATTGTAGAGCCTATGCAAAGGGAAGAAACACATGGAACATAAGTAGCTAAGAAAATCCCAAGAACAATTATGAAGGTAATTATCCCAGAAAACCTCGTGAGGCATTTGACATAAATTATAATAGTTTTAGTGCTCTGGGTTATGAAATTGAATGCTACAAATGTAACAATTTTGGACACATAGCTAGAAATTGCATAAGTTATTTGATAGTTTCTTCAAGGGAAATTAGGAATTTTATTTTCAATCATATAGGGGAACAACAGAGAACTTGGAAAAGGAAGCAAGAAGATTTGAAGGTCGAGGAATGTGTGTTTTCCTTACAAGCCCAAAATAGAAGAATCCATTAGTATATTGATAGTGGATGTTCAAAGCATATGAATGGATACAAAAACAGATTTGTAACATTAAAGAAACAAAAAGAGTGGTTTGTTATGTTTGGAAATGATAAATCAACCAAAATTTTAGGAAAAGGCATAGTCTGTCTTGGAAATAAAGATGCAATGGCAGAAAATGTCCTACTTGTTGAAAATATGAAGAAAAATTTGCTAAGTGTGAGACAAATGTGTGATCAAGAACACACACTTATATTCAATTCAAAATAATGAGAAAGAAGGAAAGATGGATCAGGTAGACTAGTGGCGACAATGATAAGGACTCCAAACAACATATACATCTTGAATGATATCGAAGAAGAAATACGTTGTTTGGGAAAAGAAGATGAAAGTTGGATTTGGCATAGGAGAATGGGCCATATAGACTTTGATAATCTTGTCAAGATCAACAAGAAGCAAGTTGTAATAGACATGCCAAAAATTACAAAGCCAATGAACAGTATGTGCAAGCACTTTCAACATGGAAAACAAACAAAAGTTGAATTCAATACAAAGGAATACTCTATGACAAAACCATTGGATATTGTACACACTAATTTATGTGGGACCATTAGAACAAAAGGACTGGATGGTGAACAATATGTCATGCTACTCATTTATGCCTACACTAGAATGACATGGGTTTGCTTCCTCAAGAAAAAATCAGAATCTTTCGAATGTTTCAGGTTATTCAAGTAACTAGAAAATGAAATTGATTTGAAAATCAAATGCTTAAGATAAAATAATGGAGGTGAGTTTACTTCAAATGAATTCAAGGATTTCTATGTAGAACAAGGAATAAAAAGACAATTCTCAATAGCTAGAACACCTCAGCAAAATTGAGTTGCTTAAAGAAAATAAAAGAATTGTACAAGAAATGGACAGAATCATGTTGAATGACTTCAAGCTAAGTGATATATTTTGGGGACAAGCAGTGCATACAACTGTTCATATTTTGAACAGGGGATTGATTAGAAGGAATAATGATAAGACTCCATATGAGTTATGGAAAGGAAAACCTGCCAATTTCAAGCACTTTAGAGTGTTTGGAAGTAAGTGTTACATAAAAAGGGAAGACAAGAAGATTGTAAAATTTGACTCCCGGGCGGACAAAGGAATATTTTATGGGTACTCATGCAAAAGAAAAGCATATAAGTGCTACAATCTAAGACTCAACAAGATAGTGGAAAGCATCAATGTAAAAGTTGATGAAACAAAATTGTTGAAGACCAGGAAGGAAAGAAGAAATTCAAATATATCTGAAGAATAGGAAAATGAAGAAATAAAGCAAGAAGAAGAGGAATAAGAAGAAGAAGAATATCAAGAAGATAAGAAAACAAAAGCAAAACAAGAAGAAAACAACTAGCAAGATTTTTAGACACCTTCTAGGACACCTAATTGCCAGGTTCAGAAGAATCATCCACCAGAACAAATCATTGGAGATAAAAGTGTTGGAGTAGAAACTAGAAGAAGAAGGAAAGAACTGACACCTGAACAAGGGAAGTTTTCATTACTATCCACAACTGAACCAAGTAACTTTGAGGAAGCCAGAAATTATGAACATTGGATCAAGGGTATGGAAGAAGAACTAAATCAAATAAAGAAGAATGAGACATGGGAACTAGTTCCAAGACCAAAGGATAAAAATGTGATTGAGACAAAATGGGTCTTCAGAAACAAGCTAAATGAAGATGGATAGGTAACCAGAAACAATGAAACACCAGTGTGCAAAGGATATGCTCTAGTTTAAGGAATGGATTTTGAAGAAACTTTTTCACACATGGCTAGAATGGAAGCAATTAGAATGTTCTTGGCTTATGCATGCTCTAAAAGGATCAAAGTATATCAGATGGACATACAATTATATTTTCTAAATGGATAATTAGAAGAAGAAGTCTACATAGAACAACCAGAAAGGTTTCTACTATCAGAAAAGGAATACTATGTTTGCAGATTGAAGAAATCTTTGTATGGACTTAAGCAAGCTCTAAGATATTGATACTCAAGGTTGGCCAAGTACTTGAAAAAACAAGGATTCATAAGGGGAAATACAAATAGTAACCTCTACATAAAATTGGATCAAGGTAGTATGTTTATTATTGAAGTGTATGTTGATGACATCATCTTTGGAAGTGATGATGATAGATTGAGTCAGAAGTTTGTGAAGGATATGCATAATGAATTTGAAATGTCTCTACTTCGGAAGTTTAATTTCTTGTGGGACTCCATATATCTCAACTAGATGAAGGAATTTTCATTTCCCAAACCAAGTACATCAAAGAAATGCTAAACAAGTTAAAAATCGAATACTGTAAACTTGTGAATACTCATATGGTTATTGGTTTCAAGTTGAGAAAATATGATGAATCTAAAGAAGTGAATCAAAGAATCTACAGATGAATGATTGGTAGTAAACTCTACGTGACAACTTCAAGACCAAATGTAATGCAAGTAGTTGGACATGTCGCAAGATTTCAAGCAGCACCAAAGGAAACCCATGTTCTAGCAATAAAAGGGATCTTCATATATCTTAAAGGAACAATTTATTTTTGGCTATGGTATCTGAAAGGAAATGAGTTAACTATGGTCACCTACATGGATGCATATTGGGAAGGAAGTATTGTTGAAAGAAGAAGTAAAATTTGAGAAACTTTCTACTTAGGTGACTACTTAGTGTCCTGGTTGAGAAAAAAGAAATCTTCAATATCCTTATCCACAACAAAAGTAGAATATATCACAACAACATGTTGTACTCATATTATATGGATGAATCAAACCCTACAAGACATACAAGTGAGATATGATGATCCTATTCCAATAATCTGTGACAACACTAATGCTATAAGAATCTCCAATAATCCATTGATGCATTCCAAGAACAAACATATTCCTATTAAGTTCCACTCTCTGTGGGAACAAGTCACATAAAATAATATCAAGTAGGAATACATTGGAAAAAAAGAACATATTGCAGACATCTTAACAAAGCCTCTTCCTAGGGATACCTTTGAGTATCTTCGATAAAACCTGGGAGTAATTTATACTCCAAATTGATTTCCATAATTTTTTGTAAGAGAAAAAAGGGAGATGATATAATGGGTGCCTCCTTCTAGTCGGTGATGGTAAATCAGGGAGTTGGAGATTCCTTTAGTTTGGTTCTTGTAAATCACAGGGTTGGTGCCTCCTTCCAATTGGTGTTGGAGAATATTGGAAGTTGGTGCTTCCTATGAATGTAATCTTAACATGATATAAGAAAAGCATTATGTGGTTTTCTCCCATTTGGATTTCCACATAAAAATCATTATGTTCTATGCATGGTTTTTTTTTGTGATGATGAATGGAATTATTAATGGTTAATGCTTATATGATGTGCTTAAGGTTAAAATGGTAAAAAATTCTCAATACTGATTCACACCCCCCCTCTCAGTATTGGTGAATATTCCAACATAAACCCCTTTCTCTCCTCATGCTATTTTTTTATAACAAGAATTAAGGTTATGTTTAGGGTTTCCAAACACTCTTTCATATAATCCAAACCATTATGGAAAATTGATTTTCCAAACCATATCCAAATAATCCAAAGAAGATTCTTACCTTGACTACATTATTTAGGTTTGTCCAAATAGATATAGCTTCAATTTTCTTGGGATCTACCTTTAATACTTATTTAGATATTCGTTGCTTGAGATATTAAATCTCCTTCTTAAAGAATTCACAAATTTTTAATTCAGAATATAATTAATGTTATCATAGCTTTCAAAACACTGAGTAGAGATGTTTTTGGTGCTCCTCCTCATCCCAAGAATAGATGATGATGTCATCAACAAATCCCTACACAAACTTGTCCAGATACTTTTGTAACAAATTATTCATTAATATAATGAAAATTGTAGGGGAAATTATTAATACAAAGGGAAAAACCAAGAACTCATAATTCCCATATCTGGTTTTGAAAGTAGCCTTAGGTATATCCTTTTCTTCCACTCTTATCTAATTATACCTAGACCTTAAGTCCAACTTTGAAAACACTTTTTCCAATTTGATTTGATGAAAAAGATCAACAATCTTGGGTAGAGAGCACATGTTCTTGATTGGCACTTTATTCAACATTCTATCATCAACTCACATATCAAAGGTGCCATCCTTATTCTTGAAAAATAATATAGGCACACCCTAAGGTTATGCACTTGTATGTATAAAATACTTGTCTAATAGCTCCTATAACTACACCTTGAACTCACTAATCTTATTAGTTCACAACCTATAAGGTGTGTTAGCACAAGATTTTGCAGCTAGAAGAGGCTTAACTATCAAAGTTTTGGTTTTTGCTAAGTGCTAGTTTCCCCAGTGGTAAAAAGGAACTACCTATGGTATGGTCAAGGCACCTAAGTAAAATGATTTTGTCATCATGAAAGAACACATACTGCTCTGTACATATTCAAGATTGAAAGGCATTGTGTTTTGGCAATGCTACCCAAACCTGTATGTAGAGGAAGCATAAGTAGCGCTACATAAAGGTGTTGTGTAATATTTAACAAAGGACAGAATTTGCATACAGGTGCAACACAGTGGGGTGCTACCTACAGGTGCTACGTAGTATTCTGGCATAAAATGAATTGTGCATAGTTATTTTACCAATTTTGAGTCATTAACTTAAAACTTTTATTGTGAGCAATTGAGAAGGTATTTTTGAAAACTGGAGGAGGCTTTTGTTCATAACATTCCAAATAACAAAAACCTCTCTCATTGTTTCAAAATGTGTTATTTTTTTAGAGATATTGGATATAGAAGTGGCACTACCCACTCTGCATAGCGACGCTACCTAATTTCCTATAGCGATGACAGATTTTGATATTTTCCTTGTTGGGAGGTTGCCACCTATCAAGGAGGATTCGAATGGATTCTCAAGGATTAGTTAGATGTCAAGGGACACCTTCACCTAATATTTAGCTCCAACAAAGGCCTCATACAATGATGTGGAGACATTTTATTAATGACTTCCAACAAATTCCTGAAAGTTAGCAGTTTGTTGGATTTTTGTCTCTTTGATTGTTGCCACCTATCTCCAAGGCTTAGAATCCAATGGAGGAGATGTAATTCAAACTCATTATTTCATTTGGATGCTATTATATATTTAAATAAGGAGAGATCTCTTGAAGAAGGGGATTCATGATCCAAGAGAGGCTAGAGAGAGTAGGAGTAGGCAGTTTTTTTGTGTGTGTTCATTTGTAAGCCTGTGGGAATTTTATGATTGTAATAATTACTACTATTGGAGACTCATGAGAGTTGTGATTTCAGATTGTAACTCCTATTTTTATATTTCTTCTTATTTGAATACATTGCAGATTTCAGGATCAAAGGCTATCAATGATTTATGGATCCCTAAGTAGCAGAGGATCTGTTGTATTTTTCCAATGAGTCATTGTTTATATTCAAGTATTTGTTGATTCATTAAATTGAGAGGATATTTGTTTAGTGAACATTCTACCTTATGTTTTCCTTCTTTATTCTTCCACTTATCAACATATTATCTTGTTTTCTGTTGAGCATCTTTTGTGCCTTCAATGAGTAGGATGTTTGCGACTCCATTGCCCGTTGGTGTAGCCTACTGATCTACAGTTTGCATCCCTCTCTCTTTCTTTATCCATCTTGCTAATCCACCTATTCAAAACCAAAGTAATCTTTTAAATTCTGATGGGTGTTGAGCTTACACTTTAGGAGTCAAAGTGTGACTTTTAATGCTAACAAGGTGTTTTTTATATTTTTGTTACCACAATCATTATATCTATCTTGTAATTCACTTCCTATTTGGTTGTATCACTAATATCTGTTTTGGGAATGCATCCAAGAATTATATCATAACTAGTAGTTCATCTACTTTTATGCTTGATTCCTTTTGTGCCTCAGTGATATGAATAAGATGCCCCTTCAAACCATTGTACACATTTCACTTAGCTTGCATATTTTTTTGTTTGTCTTATTTTTATGGGGGTATTATCCCCTTGGATGTTTCTAATCAATCCTTCATCATCGAGAGATTCAACCTTCTTATCATAGTAATATACCTTGGCCTTATGAATTTCGAACTAGTCTTATCTGATTATTCCATCATAGGCTCCCAAAGCTAGTTGATGAAACCATATGACACCAATCCAACCTCCCAAATAAACCATACACCTATCAATTTTATGGTGGATCCAATTCTTATCACCATTTCCCATTTTTACCTCCCATGGATGTTGGAGCTTCTTAGTGTTGAGCTTATAAACAACCACCACATTGGAGCTTCTTAGTGTTGAATAGAAATGATACCTTGGGCATGTATAAGGGAGGAATACTAATCTTCCTAAGTATTTTCCATTGATGCATATATTTTCCTTTTACAACATCCCCCATGGTCCCTTCTAGTTCCAAATCATTTATTGTTCCCTTGTTTTGATTCCTTCTCTTAGGCAACATGTAGGACTTTTTTCCAAATCCTCTACATTAGAAACATTTGAGTCTATATTTGGTAGGATATACATTATATTGTACTTTGTGTCCTCTCATATATTTGGGTGGAAATGTCAAATTAAACTTCTATTGATCATACTTTCACCCCTAGTTCTTCTAATGATTAATCTTCTAACTAAGTTTTCCACTTAACTCCTTTCTTTCCTAGTTTTTCTCTACATAATTTGGTCCTCTATATCACTTCCAATAGGGTCTTAAACATGAATCTTTATACCTTGTCTCTGTCATGATATCTAATTCCCCCAATGGATCTCCCAAATAACGACTCTTCAATGAGTCCCTGGGCATGTATGTCTAATTCCATGAAATTTCATTCATATTATTCCTTAGTAATGCTACCCTACTTTAACGAGTAATGTGTGTCCTCTTTTGTTATTACAAAATTCCTAAATACTTATATTAAAAATTATCATTAAACATACCCAATTTTAAATCATCCTCATCCACTTTATCTTTCTTCTTTAGGTGGTCCCACCATAGGTTCACATGTTCTATTAACTAATAACTAACAAAGCTAGTCTTATCTAAGGGGTTGAAGCCATATAGCAATGTATGTGTCTTATTTTTAACCAACTAGGATTCTTCTCAATTTCCTCTTCTGAAAATCCCATTAAGGGTGGGGGATTTTTTCTTTCTCAATTCGTACCCCAAATTTTATCACTTAAGTGATTCCTACTAGTTAGGTTTATCATTCATTGAGGGATTTCGCCCCCATTTATATTGGACCCTAGGGATTCAAGAATTTATTTGATTTCATGAAGATAAAAAGGTCGATCATCCACTTAATTCCTCAACAATTGAACTTCTTGTGCCAAATCTTCATGATTCATATGGTTGTTGAGAGGGACATGATCCTAATTGGTCCCACTATTCTCCCTCTGGTTCAAAGAGTTGGAGGTGTCCATGCTCAATCTTCCTATAACAATAACAGTAGAGATCCATTAGTTTTTATGTAATGTATTTTTGTTGTAGTTGCAAATCACATGATTAATCATGAGGGATACTACATTTAGAATCATATGGGGGAAAGTACAAACACATCAAAAAATCACCGTGTTACATATAGTAGTCTCATAATCACCAAATAGACTTTAAATTTGACTCTCCCAAAGGTAATATATGTTTTTGTAATTTTTGAATGTTGTTTCCACCCTATCTAATGTATGCATGTATTGCACATGGCCTAGTCCTTGGGAGGTGACCAATAAATCACCGACTTACAGGTGAACATCATGTATGAATTTATGGAAATATTCACTTAAAACCATAGTATGTATTCTTATATCTTCAACCAATGTCCTAGTCTCTTTATTCATGTCAATCCCCTGAACTACTAATATACTTGAAGGTATAGGAAATCTACATCGAAAGTGTTATTCTTCCTAACATAAGTGAATCTGATATAGGTTTTCATACTAAATAGAAGTAATTATGTACTATATTATATTCTATTTAAGATTTAAAATATTATAAGAAAGGTAATAATAATGCTTTCTATGAAAAATTAAATTAAATTCTTTCACTTAAACAGAAGTGTCAAAGAAATAATAATGCATATATTCTATAACCATTAATGCATAAAAAATTCTCAGTTTTAATATAGCCATTTAATCAATGAAATATATATCTTAAATTTCAAAAACAATAAGAATTTTCTTCTATGATTCCATACATTATTATTTTGATTTCAAGGTCGAAATACCCAACGAGAAATAACATCTAGTTTGGTTACTAACAGTATGCTACCCTAGATATATATGAAGGTCCTCTTAAGTATAAATCTCATACATGATATCACACACATATGAACTATACAACACCACAACACACATTTGTTATGGTATGGTATGAAAGTCAGAATTAAGTTGCTATCTTAATCTAAGAAATAAAACAAACAAACACACAATGAGTCAGAGCAAGAAGAGAAATAAAATAAAATAAAATAATAAGTCTAATGACTAAAATCAATAAAAAAACTTTAGCAGTTCAAGAACCCTTCCATAAGTTAAACTTGCTTGAACAAGTTCTTGAGGTTTCATCCACTTAACTCTCTTGGTTTCAATTTAAATTCCTATAGGCACCCAACTAGGAGCTCTAATACCACTTTATAATAGACCTACTCATTATAAACTAGCTAGGAAGGTGTTACATGCTAGATATAAAAGAAATCAAATTGAATAACTAAAACATCTCTACTCAATTAAGGGTAATTTAACAGCTAAGTAATACCACAAGTAAAGGAATTACATGTACATGTAAACCCTTTTCCTCGTTGACAACCAAACCCTGGTCAAAACTAGTGTTCAACAACCAAATTACTAATAAGTGAAAAATTACACCTAATGGGTGTCTTTCCACCCAACCAATGTAGCACTTGAACCAAAATTATACCCCACAATTAGGGGGTCAAGCTCAATATGTATGTATGTTAAGGAAATACACTCAAGGTACTTAACATAGATCAATATCTTACCAAAGATTCACATCCTATGGATTATACATCTAACTAATTAACTATGCGTGGTTTAGATGTCTTTGGACTTACAACACCCCCATACACCTTGGGCTTTTGGTGTGTAGGAACACTCACTCTAGCTCCTTCTATCACAATACCTCCAACCATGGAGTTCCTCTACAATGACTATATCGTTCCACTTTAAATCTCAATATATATAGCTATGAACAAAACCACTATATATCCTAACACTCACACTCTTCCCCGAGATGATTGTACTCAACCCAAATGTGCCCAATAACTCTGGAATTTGACCACTCACACCCACCCTCTTACATGTATTCAATTATTGGCTTTGGGAACACTCAATCAGAAATGGGAAGGTTTCATATATGATACACAAGTTCGGTAAAATGGGTTTAATTAATACACTTGGGTAATCCCCCCTTTTTACCCCTCTTGGCCATTATCCTAGACACAACCCTCTCTTGTGGATTATTTCAGCCCACATTTCTTGTCCATGTCCCCTTAATAGTTGTCATCACATTTTTATGATTAAAACATTTAAATACAATTCACATATTACATTGCTTGGCCATAGCCACATTAAATCAACATGGGCTCTTTTCCCAAACACATCAGCTCACTGGCCTAGTTCACATTTATAAAATTACATTATAATTCACATTGATTAGAACTAGGGATGTTACATCCCCCCCCCCTCCCTCCCCCTAGTTTTTCACTATCCTTAGTGCACAACACTCTACAGGTATAATTTCATTTTACAATTATAGCTCCCTAACCAATAATAAACATATAGGATCTCTAGCCCAAAATCACACAGACATTCCAACCTAAACAAATTACATAGGCACTCTGGCCCCAAAACATATACATACGCCAGTGGCATTCTCCTACAATTATCCTGATTTTTCTACCAACTCTTTTCCTCTTGACCTGCCCAACCCAAGGAATGCACCATTCGTTTATCAGGGATAACCCAATGGATGTCCCATCCATTTATCAGGATTAACCCAAGGAATGTGCCATTCATTTATTAGGGTCTCTCTGGCACATGTAACTAGGAATATCACCACTAAGAACTCAAGGTGCTCATTGTTAGGAAAAATATCAGTAAAATAACTAGCAACAAACTTGTTTCTACATTGTAACTCACATAAGAGTGTGCTCTTCAGGCCTGAAAACCTATTTCTTTGATAGTGAAACTCACACTAGAGTTCACTCTTCATGCCTGACAACCTGGTTCTTCATGTTGTACATACCCTCTAGGCTCAGGGATCCCTTTCACTGATATACAGTTCCTCAGGTGATCTGTCAATTTCCACGGTGTTCTCTTGCTGACAAATGCCAACTTGTTGCTAGATTTACATTAGCAATCCACAACCCGTGGAAATAATCCTATGTGAATCACATGCATATAGTTAATATGAGACATCATCATACAATTTTTAATTATAAAGTTTCCAATCTGTTTTACCCAGGAAAAAAAAATTCCCAAACATGAGTTTTCTTCTCATAATTGTTTATTTCTTGCAACAGTAGATATCAGTCTTTCTTATGTCTTACACCACTACCATATCCAAGACCATTCTTCCTGCAATTTTCTCAATTTTCTTGCAACCAAACAAATTGTTAGCATATCATAATAGTTCCCAATTATAATTTTTTCAAATCTAGTTATATAGGAAAAATAAAAATCCCCATGCACAAGATTTATTCTCATTATGTTTGGCTCTTGCAGTGTTATATACTAGTATTCCTTATGGGATTACATTATTTCCATATCCAAGACTATTCTTCCTGCAATTTTCTCAATTTTCTTGCAACCGAACACATTGTTAATATCTCATGCACAATATTTGCATTTAGTCCATGAAGTGATTTTCAGAATTATAGTAATCTAAAAATTCCATCACTTCCAACTATTATTCATATTAAAAACATAATTAATCCATTAATCAGATTATCTAGAATGGAACTATCATTCAATGTATACGCATTATCAATAGACCAAGATTTTCATAATGCAATCAAACTTTACCAATAAGTAAAACCACCATGTCAATAATCATGGTCCCATCTACACAATGAATCCTTACATTGACTCTAGAATACCATATGTTCATGTCATGTATTCACCATGTGAGTTGGAAGGTATGGCCCATGCCTCAGTACCCCATCTAAAATCTTACCCACAATCCATCTGATCCTTTGGTTACCTTCCTCTTCAACCCATACACAACACTAGTAACATCATCCTTTAGTTCTATTTAGTGTAGGAAAAAAGGTTGTATTCCAAACCTCAGTTACGTAGGGGAAAAGAATTAAACACTTGAATGGCACTACATCCTTTCCATATCCATTCCCGTCATGGACTCACACACGACTAGTGTTACTGGTATTCATCATTATAACATGAGTAATGTATCCTGACATAAATCAGTTATGACCTCATAACCAACATAACACAATATGCAATTAATATTCCATAAATGCATTCAAGCAACAAATATTATTTTCATACTCAAGGCCTCCCACCTTTACATCAATTAAAAATTTTAGATTCAATTGAGGGAATTCGTACCTCAATTCCCTTCAACAATTATACATCTTAAAAACCCCATATGCGTACATGTATGATTTTCATCAATTTACTTGATGTTATCTGATCAACTGGTACTTTATAGAAGCTCACAGACTCATTTTTCCAATCCCTTGATCAACATTCCCACCATCCTCGTCTTGTCTTCATTATGGATGGATACCATAAGCAACAATATCATCATGTTGTGATCAGGTTTCCTAGGTACACAATCCATCATTAGTTTTATTCAAATATCATAGCATCATCATTATATATATATATATATATATATATATATATACACACTACTCTTAGTCTATAAGCATGCCACCAACATGTTCAAGCATGTATACATGCACAAACACATATCAATATGCACCAAGAATTTGATCTTTCATGCCTATCTTATGCACATGTGTTATGTCTTTATTCTATGCATCATGCACCAATTCTATGAAGAAATCAAATGCATATCTAGTTTAGTTTTAATTAAATTATTTGATTTTTATTGTAGATGGTTGTCCCCGAATTCCTGCAGAACCTCGCTACCCTATGCAATTCCATTATGCTCAATTGTGCACCATTGATCCCTATTCTACATCTACTAGCTAAACCTTATTTGGCCATTCTACATTTCTAGCCACTAGGTCCACTAGTGTTGTCATCTCACAACTACTTCCTTTATGCAAAGAAATACTATCCCAACATATTTTTGGGCTATAATTATTAATATTCATAGTGTTGTAACATGCACTACTCTAGTTGAATATTAACACTACAATATAATTATCCACTTCGATTTCCTTGACCAGACTGGTTTTTTTTATCCCATAGCCTAGGGATAACTGAGGATATCACATATCGAGGCCCAAAGGTCCTAGACACGGAGTACCAAGAGCCATAGGACTTGAGCATGGCCTTAGAGAGCCCCTCTTTTCTTCAATGCAGTCCACATATCACAAGTAGAAGTATCCATCACACCAACCTGGTCCTGAAGTAGCGGTGAGTCTTGCTCCATGAGGTAATGAGTCTGGGTATCATGGTATGTATCACTCTAATTTTTGAAGCACTTGAATATGTTGTATTGAATCCTTATTCATTTCATGATGTTTTCTTGGAAATTATTCTCTTTGCCTCGTTCATACTTGGAAGGGTAACATGGTTCCCTAGTAATTTGATTTCCCTTTAGGATGGGTTGCTATTGGGTGGACCTATGAAAAGTCATCATCCATTCCCTCCATACTTAACAATTTCCATATGTATTCCTTTCATCTCCCCTATCCTTGTTTCAGAATTTGGATTGGATACACTAGGAAGGGTTGTAACTTACCTTGTGGGAAGAAGGAGCTAAAGGCCCAGAGTGTAAAAGTAGTTGACAAGAGTTAAAATCCAATCTTGAAACCTTTGAGATGCTTCTCCTAGGGAGCCTTGATAAAGCCGTGAAAAAATTCTCAGTAAGAAAAGCGGACCCATAAGATAACATAAAAACTCAAGGTATTAGTTGATGGATATGAGGTCTCATCACGAGGTGGCCTATTATGACCATAGGCATGTAGCGGTATGAAACTACCACCTATTTCTTCACCAAGCCAGGGTAGTGGCTCTTGGTGGCATATCCAAGAGAAAGGGGGTCTCTTCACAAGCCAACTGTTGGCCCTTGACCAAGTTTTGGGAGATACTTGGTCATGTTTGACCATTTTTGGGACTTCGACAACCTGCCAAAAATGGAGTACCAAATGAAGCAGAGATTGCAGAATCTTGGCCCACTTTTGGGTCCTTTTTGGGTTTTTGGGATAATGTAACGGGAATGGGATGTCGGCCCATGGGCTTTGCCAATGTTTAGGCCTATTTTGTATGTATAAATAAGTAATTTAGGTGATGTAATTAGTAGAGTACATCTATGTGATGGTAAATATTTCTATGTGCAAGTGATCTATGTGATTGAGTAGGCTCTGTGGATACTGTTGAACTTGCAGTGTTGAGTGAAAGTGTTTGTAAGAGACTAGGTGCTTAGATACTCGGGGAAGGAGGATCTAGCGAGGTGCGCAGATCTCCTATCGTATGTAGAGTAGGGTTTTGGTGGCTTTGTGCTTGTAACCTATTTGAATGAAGACAATAAAGAAGAAGAGTTGGTGGATGTAGCCCCAGGGTGGGGGTGAACCACGTAAATATTGTGTGTTATGCTTTGTGCTTCGACTTGATGTGTTTATCGCTTCTTTTTCTAAGTGCTTCGACATGTTCAAATAGATATTCTTATGCTTTGCACTTATTATACATGTATGAATGTGCTTAGTGTTGATCTACCAGATCTGATCTATTTTACTATGGATAAATGTTGAAATACGTTAGACCTAAGTGAATGTTGCGATTCGCTGTGCTATCTGCGGAGTAGAGTAATGGTTGAATATGGATAATCTATCGGTGCTAAGTGCTCTGTAAACAATATAATCATAGATCTGTGTCCCAACTAAGGTTGCAGACACTTGAGTCCTGCAACCACCCCTGCCTCTACCTCGGGTGAGACTTCATCTGCTTCGTAGGTGTTTCCGAAAGGGTCAGTAGTTAGGGCTTTGTTGGTGCACTCTCGAGCATTGAACCCTAGGTCTTCCCCTGTGCCAACAAATGGTTTTGTTGTTGGGACCTAAAAATGTGATTGCTGGGAACTAAGAAAGAAGAGGCTTGTGCAAAAGAAATATTTGTGCGTAGATCTATGCCCTAGTGCGCAGTACACTGCTCGGTTTATAATCTTTGTGCTAAGAAAAGAAGCCCAATCCGAAGAAAGAAGGTCATATCTGAAAGAAAGAAGAAAGATCTAGAATCTTTGTGCTAAATAAATAAGGTCGTATCTGTAGAGAAGAAGCAAGATCTGAAAGATTTGTGCTCCAAGGAAGGTAAAAGAGAGAAGTTATGATTGAAAGAGGTAACATATATAAACTTTGTGCTATGTTAAAGGTAAGAATATTTAAAGAAGTCTTAGATCTGAAATATTTGTGCTCCGTTAAAGGTAAGAATAGTTAAAGAAGTCTTAGATCTGAAAGATTTGTGCTCTGTAAAAGCAAGATAGGTGGAAATTTTTGTTTCTAGAGTATGGATCTAGGTATATCTGATAGGTTTTGTCCTAGTTTGAAAGCTAGGGTGTTAATACACGAAATAAGGTTTGATATGAATAGATATGATAAGAATAATGAAAGATATGTTATACATATGCATAGAAAGAATGTTTGGACTAACAAATGGATGCAGGATCCTAGAAATAATTTGTTGCAGGTTAACTCCTATGATCCTTGTGCGAAGTATAAAGGGAGTTGGGGATCATTTAAAAGAAAGAGAGGATTGAACCTCTATTATAGTTGTAGAAGACCAGGACATATTGCTAAGGAATTCCCTGGAAGAAGACCTAGTTGTCTTTGTTGTAAATCTATGGACCATGAAGTGTTGGATTGCCCTAGAATGATCGCTAAGCTTGAAGGAATGAATATGAATCAAGAAAACCCTAAGGTAGATCCAGAAAAGGAAGAACCCCAACAAGAATCAGAGAAAGTATTGATACAAATGAAAGAGACCCTGAATGACCACCGACATGTCAGATTATCAAAGATTTTCAAAGAAAAAGAATGCATTGAAGCAAGAATAGGGGACTTCGACATTGACTATGTTCTTGATGAAGATACACAAGTGAATATTATGCCAGAAAGAAATTGGGAATCTATAGGGAAGCCTGCTATGATCCCTTCATTAGGAGGAATAGGACTATTTAGAGGGAAGCTAGTAAGTTTATGTGGGAGGCTTGCTCATATATTGACGACTGTCAAGGTAACTTCGACAAAGGAAGATTTTGAGATTATCAAATGTATTGAAGACAACACCCCATTTACCATGGTACTAGGGAAACCTTGGATTGAAAGAGATCAAGCGAGACGGAAAGAAGAAGAAGAATCCTTGGAATAGAAAAAACAAGAGTCAAAATATTTCAAGACCAGAAGGATCGCTCAATTGATTAAAGAACAGGAGAACGGATCAAAGCTATTTGACCCTAGAGACTCCGATGTCGAAGCTACAAGACCACTAGAATACCCTCAGAAGACTAAAGTACCTATGTTAAGAGATGTTAACCCTGAAATATTCTCAACAACGCGTAGTACCTATATCTAAAGAAGATAAGAATTAGAATGGAAAGAAGAATACTGAGACAAAGCTCACTAGAAAGAAGGCTAGGAAGCTAAGTAAGAAGAGGGATAAGATTGCAAAATTATAGAAGGTTCCAGAGGGAGCTTTGCAAAAGGAAAATTTGAATAATTTGAGCTTCACCGAGATATCAGAACAACGACATAGGTCACTTCATCATGGCGAAGCAATATAGCCATTGGGGATGATATATCTGTTCAACTGATGCTCTGAACGGTTGGAAAAAAATTTATGGATCGCCACCTGACCGTTGGACCGTGCCATAATGGAAAGAACAAGAGTTAATGAAGCCTCATACCCATTTCAATAAATCTATTGCTGAGCTTCCTATTTTTCCCGTCGCACCATGCACGAAGAACACTTTTTCCAAATCGCAAATTTGATCTCCCAAACTCGATTAATATTTCCCAGTGATCATTATGCCCTTACTTTCCATCTTATTGTCATGTCTATAATACTTCATGAACATGATATTATTAACCCCGAGCGCATATGTTCGAGGATCTTAACACACTTGAATAATCTGTGAAGGAAGTACTCGTTGATCTCAGGACCGAGAAATTCATGTTGGAAAGAAGGATGTATGCAAGTGTGCAAGCATCATCGACAGGAGGAATCCAAGATTCTCCATCAACTGCTCACGGAGCAGGAACTTCCATAATCACGACAGAGATGAGAACGAAGCATAGAGACAATATCGCAAATGCTAAGTTGATTCCAAGAATTTTACCTATGGATATACCTCCTCTGAGAGGTGCAGTGAACATAGATAGCATGCCCAGAGATTTTGACTATGCCTTGGTCACTACGTACCTCCCGAAAGTGATACGCGCAATTCGTATAGACCGGGATAAGATAGAAGCACTGAATTTTAGTGACTTCAGCCTTAGAGACCGTAAAGCTTACAGTATTCTCACCCCGCATAAGTATCTGACCAGGACAAAAGGAAAGAATTCAAAGATTATCCCCCAGCCTTGGACCCATAAACTCGCACAGTCTACCCTGCTTAATGTTATGAATATCCTGCACTTCATACGACATCAAGAAGTGAACGCATGTGTTTAGTTGTTGTTATCCTGTTACCATGGAGGATATTTATGGTTGAACCGACATATCACAGTGGATCCGACCTTGATCCATCTGATCACCGAGATGAGCATGCAAGGCCCTGACCCGCATTATTTTTACCCTGGAAAGACCACAGAGTGAGCCTTAGCACAGAAGATAAAAGAAAATTATGGAGATGTCGAGAAGGGAATGCGTGGCTACAAGGTAGACTCTATTCAGAATGGCATAGTACACCTCGTGGTCTGTCAGCTGATTGTAGGAAAGTTAGTTCACAAGAACTGACCGACCCAAGTCACTGGATTCATAGTAGACCTCACATGAAAGTGCGCAGAGGGCCTATAGATGAATTGGGTGCAGTACTTGGTAAACCAGCTGGAGCTCGACTACAAAGAAGTCCCAAACCAAGGATATGAGTTCCATTTCAGTTGGCTCCTGATCCTGATTGCTTTCATTGCATGGGAGATGCCAGAAGGTTCGACCTTCCTGGACATCGATCCATTTGAACCATTGGTCATGAAGTTCAGTACCCTGTGGTACTCAAACAATATGAATAAACAATGGAAGTCAAATGTCGTGTTTCATTCATATTATAATCAGTTGAAAGTAGCTATCCAGTCTACACCATGCATCACTCTGAACACCCTCTATAGGTTTCAGCCCCTGATGCAGTTCAACGCAGATAGACACTTTCTCTACATCACAGTGTGTGCTGACGAGCACAAGCAGCAGTTACAGTCCTATTATAAATTAACAGAAGAATATCTGGAGGAGATCATAAAGGAATAGTCAGCGGACCTCCTTGTTCCAACTGACCCTATAGAGATATCTGATGTAGACAGTCCAGAAACTATGTAGGATCTACTCAGACCTAGAATGTGACAGAATATCAGCGAAGTGCAAGAATTAAGAAGTGCCTTAGTGAAGACTTCTTCCATCATGCCAAAGCAAGAGGGTGATGGTGAAGAGTTATAAGAAGTCAAACAGAAGTACAGAAATGAAGCAGAGATTTTGAAAAAGAGGAAGGGTTCACCTCAGAAACCTTCTTCCTGAAAGAATTCCAAATCTCCCGTGACTAAGATGTAGACCACACTGACCCCAGACGACTTCAACTTCATCGTCGCAGCTCTGAACGATGTTGGGATGGAGATAGTAGAGAAACAAGAGACTAAAAAATAGGAGATGTACAATCGAATCGAGATAGAACTCCAAGGAATGTAGAAGTCACTTCATTCGAAGCGCGCAGTCTCCACTGCGCTCGTGTCAGTCGGAACACCAGAAGTAGGATATGATCCATCTCAAATCCATAAAATCGCAGATTCAGTTGAGGCTCGACTTCGAAAAGCGCAAGATGAAGCAGAGCAAGCCACCTAGGATTTGACACAAGTACAGGGAGTACTTGTAGAACAACACAATGCTACAGAACAAGAAAAGAGTTCTCTCCAAGAAAAGTGGAATGACGAGAAAGCACAGCTACATCAAGGAAAGGAACAGTTGCTGGTAGAGCAACTGGAAGTAAAGGAAGCAGTTAACAAATCACTTCGCTCTGTGACATTCATTGAGGTAAAGACCGAAGAAAGAATCCCACATCAGGTGGCACAATTCACAGAAGTGATCCAGAAGCTCCAGCAATGCATTGCAGATCTAGAGCTTCGTGCAGTACCTAAGACCCCACAGGAGATTAGATACCAAAGAGAAATAACTTCCCACAGTGCAATTGACAGACTGAAAGCTCTTACCTTGGAGTGCAAGCAACTAAGTAGCCACAACATCCAGACATATGAGAACCTCACCGAGAACCCATAGTTATATAAATTGGAATCGCAGCTCTAGGAGGCGAAGTATGAAGCTGAAAATCTATAGATGCAGTTGAAGGACCTATCACCCGTAGAAAGAATGAAGAGATCTCATGAGCAGCGCACGACCCAGCAGCAGATCCATATGATCCAGAGAAAAGTGATGGAAGTGACTCAACGAATTCAACCGGTGCAAGATAAGGCATGTCACTTGTTCATAGAGGTTGAAAGTCGAGGAGTAGAGCTAGAACAGGTTGTGAGTGCAGGAGAAAAACACCTAGAGGGGCCCATCAATGATGCACTCATCCAGGCATTTTCCAAGAAAGAGGTCATAGCACAACAACAGGTCGAAGCAACTCGAGCCAAGTTCGAGACATTTGAGGAAGAATTGATCATAACAGAGTGACTCGAGATGAGTCACAGGTGAGTGTTGGGGGCTTGTTGGCCCTTGACCAAGTTTTGGGAGATACTTGGTCATGTTTGACCATTTTTGGGACTTCAACAGCCTATCGAAGATGGAGCACCAAACGAAGCAAAGATTGCGGAATATCGACCCATTTTTGGGTCCTTTTTGGGTTTTTGGGATAATGTAACGGGAATGGGATGTCGACCCATGGGATTTTCCCATGTTTAGGCCTATTTTGTATGTATAAATAAGTAATTTAGGCAATGTAGTAGAGTACATCTAAGTGATGGTAAATACTGTTATGTGCAAGTGATCTATGTGATTGAGTAGGCTCTTTGCATACTGTTGAACTTGCAGTGTTGAGTGCAAGTGTTTGTAAGAGACTGGGTGCTCAGATACTCGGGGAAGGAGGATCTAGCAAGGTGCGGAGATCTCCTGTCCTATGTAGAGTAGGGTTTTGGTGGTTTTGTGCTTGTAACCTATTTGACTGAAGATAATAAAGAATAAGAGTTGGTGGACGTATCCCCAGGGTGGGGGTGAACCACGTAAATACTGTGTTATGCTTTGTGCTTTGACTTGATGTGTTTATCCCTTATTTTGCTAAGTTCTTGGACATGTTTAGATAGATATTATTATTCTTTGTGATTATTAGACATGTATGAATGTGCTTGGTGTTGATCTACAAGATCTGATCTATTTTACTATGGCTAAATGATGAAATACCTTAGACCTAAGTGAATGTTGCGATGATTTGTGCTATCTGCAGAGTAGAGTAATGGTTGAATATTGATAATATATCAGTGCTAAGTGCTCTGTAAACAATATAATCATGGATCTGTGTCCCAGCTAAGGTTTCAGACACTTGAGTCCTGCAACCACCCCTGCCTCTACCTTGGGTGAGACTTCATCTGCTTCGTAGGTGTTGCTAAAAGGGCCGGTAGTTAGGGCTTTGTTGGTGTGATCTTGAGCATTGAACCCTGGGTCTACCCCTATGCCAACACCAACCTTCTCTTTTCCATGAAATGTTTGTGGATAACATTCTCACCTCTGGTCATCAAACCAAGACAATGGCCCTCAACTATTTCCTTGAATCACAAGAGAAAAATATCAAAAGAAATAAAGTTAAAAGTAAAAGGAAATGAATGGGATAATAAACAATTGCATTCATGACAAGGGGCAACTCTCCATCTACAAAGGAACCCATAAGTAAGAATTTACATTTCCCTGTGATCACATGCACCCCATGCCCAAATATTTACCCCATGACACCTCATACACTTACATGACTTGGACTAGACTCCACCTAGGAAACACCCCAAACTTAAGAGAGGTTAACCCAATAGGACACCCTGAGATCCTCTCCAAAACTAACTTGTCAAATTGCATAACTTCTTTGAGAATTTGTTTTGGGTTAAGGGCGGTTTGATGCACATGTTCAGGTAATTTAATTATTAGATGTGATTTACATGTTATGATCCTTGTGACTTATAAAACCCTAGAGGTCGTACTTATTGTTTCTACATGACCTTTCACGATGGGAAGGTACACATGAGGGAATGATTAGCTGGGACCTTCATGTGGGCTCAAAACCCTTAGATGGATGTTTAAACCCCAGCCAGGAGTAAGAAGAGATTGAAGGTTTCCACTGGATGAAGGAAGGACATTGCCTTTGGAGGCACTCTCTCAGGCGTTAGACGGATAATACCTACCTTCATTCACTTGGACAATGGCCTTGGGAGGCCTAGACGCCACCATGATAAACCTACACGTCATCCACAGTTAGGGTTTCATCTTTGGAGGCATTTGTGAGGCTTGTGGCACGCATGGGAATCATTTTTGGCCTTTGGAGGCCAAGTGTTCCACTTTCCTTGCTCAATACTCCACATATGTGTCTCAACGTCACCTTACATGGGGCATGACATCACCCTTGAAGGAGATTTTAGATGAAAATTTATTTAATTTGGTCAGAATTTAATTTGTGTTACAAATTTTCCAGGTCGGCCTAGCGTTTTTGAAATTAAATTAATTTAAGGCTTGATTTGGTATAAATAAACAGAAAGTGACATTCATTTTCATCATAACTTGTCCTTGGAGACAAGATCTCTGAAATTTGCACCCTATTAGGGTTATTGGCTGAAATTGTGAGGCACCACTCTTGTTTAAGGCTTATTTTTGCAACTTGGATCATTTTTTGGAAGTTTATGGTGATCTTGCATGGTATTCTAATGATTATTCTTGGTGCAAGTAAGTGAAATATTCATTTTGTCATCTATTGAATATTTTATTGTATGGTTTTATTTGCTCATACAAGATTATGAAATTGCATGGTGTATTTAATGCTTGACGTAAGAAACTTAAGTTGCTACTTTCTTACTTTTTATTTGCCAACCTTTTCACTAAATTGATCTAGTAACTAGTGAAACCCTAGATCCCTAAATTACTAGCACTCTAAGGGTTTTGTACTTGGTTATTGTTGCATAATTTTTAATCCATAAAAAGGCTAAGGAGAGCAATACGCTAGGGCCTATATTTTCCTACACCCTAGCATTTTGTCTCATGAGGTCAAAGTCTAGGAGGACTTAAGTTACTGCCTCTCCTACATGTTTTCCCTCTTAGACTTTTGTGCATCATCATTAATTTGCAGCCTTAGAATAAGTTTCCCTCCTTGACTCCATTACCCTTGAAGGCACTAGTCCTCTTCTCTTACTTCTTGACAAGACTCAATTCAAACTCTTTCATTTCATACTCTACTAACTTTCTAACCTAGTCTAGAAATACTAATAACTAATTTGTTGTTGTCATGATCACTACTACAACAATCATTTTGCAGCTTATATCATCCTACTAATGATCTAATTCATCCCATAATTTGTATAAGGAAAGGTACTATCAATAAGTGTTAAAGTGTGTGTTTAATTGCCTTTCTAAAGTGCAACTTCGGAAGTTGTTACCGTTGTAATAGATGTTGTTACAGCCATTGTTGTAGCCTCTAAAAGCCCTAAAATCATCCATAAAAGCATTGTACATTTGCACTAAGCAAACCATAATCATTGGATATTGAAGTAGTGTCTTATTTCTTTATTATAGTACTTTTATGAAGTGTTTTGCGTTGTTGTCATCATCATTAATTAATGTTGTTCTAAATTTTTGGACAACCATTTAAGTCATTTATTGACTTGTGTTTATCTTGAAAATTGTGAGTGACAAAGCATTATCAAGTTTCCAAGACTCTTGTATATTTTCTTGTCCTCATAACTTCCAACTTTCAAGATACATTGTTGCTACCATAATATTATCTTTATTGTACAATAACTTGTTCTGGCAGCATGCAATTTGTTTGAGCAGTCATTGATTATAATTGTTGCTACTAATGTTTGATGTTTCATTGGTAAAGGGAAGGTACAAACCCATTTTCATTTTCCCTTTTCCGTTCAAACTTTACCTAAGTGACTTCTTGTGTTGAGTGACCTAGAGAGAGGGGTGGGTTCTCTCTGTGTCTTTTTTCCCTTCATCAACCAACTAGGTCCTAGGACGTCTCCCTTGGAGTGAGGTTTTCCTCCTCCTAAAGAGAAAGAGGTACCCTATTGGGGTGAATGTGATAGGGTAACCTCAGTGTTACGCCAATATAATCCTAATTTCCTTTAGGCTTTGGGAAAGTATAGATTGTGCAATAAAAATTTTGGTGCCATTGTTGGGGAACACTGAGTCAATATTCCTCAACAACACCTTTTCGGTAAGCCTTTCCCTAAAAGCCTTCATATTATAAAGATTACCTGGTGACTCCACTGAGGGTGATTCCCTCACTCCCTTTGATAATCCTTAAGAGGATATCTAGTGACTCCATTGAGCTTTTCCAAGGTGCCACCTTACTCTCAACTTTATGATATTTTCAAGATATTGGATCATGGTTCCGTAGGAACAAGTGTATCCGACTATTGATTTTAAAATTTTTCAAGGATACTCGCATTATCTTGATATAAAATGGTTAAAAAACTCTCCAAGATTTGGATGCCTCCCAATTACTCACATTGTAGAATTCTCAAAGTATATAAGTGAAATAGAATTTGAAGGGGAGGATGTTCTGGTAAAATTGTTCATACTTTACTTGTCGTCTTTTTTGCAATATTGGATTAAGTTTTGTTGTGAAGATAAGGGTATATTATCTTTCATAGACCTCATCAGTAGGTTTATTAAGTTTGTGAAACCAGAATTCCAAACATACGAAGATGCCCTTCAAAATCTTGCAATTTCCCTAGAGGATGAAGGATTCACCACTAAGATTGTGGAAGATCTCAGGGATGTGTACCATACTTAATACCAAGAACTCTATGACATAGAAGGAGAGATTTATGAAGAAGGTTTTCAACCCCTTGAACAGGAGCAATATTTTTTCCATAATTCAATAGAATGAAATAAATACTTGACTAAAGAAGTGAGTTATGAGGTTGAAGCACTGGTATCCACTCCTCCATCTAATGAAGCTCTCCAAGATCCTATCTCTCTTGCACAAGAAAAAGAGAATGAGGTGAATCATTTTCCTTTCCAGGTTTTTTATGACCCTTTGTTATATGATTCAGAAGGTGAAGAAGTAAAGGAACCCTTGGAAGAGCTAGGTCCTTCATTTTTTGATACAGGAGAAATGATGATTAAAGAGACGAGTCTTGGGGATGATGTACTGGACGATTTTCCATTTGATGAAGTCATCCAAGCCTTTGACACTTCTGCAAAAAAAGAAGTGAAAAAAGTAAGTTATTTCCCTTTCCGAGATTTTGATGATACTTTATTTTATGATTTGGAAAGTGAAGAAGTATTAGAGGATCCCTTGGATGCATTAAATCCTTCATGTTATGATAAAGGTAGTGACATGGTTGATAATATTTATGAGTTCATACATGTTGGAAGATGTAAATGGGATGTGATTGGTTCTGATGAGGATCCCATTTATTATATGGAAGGATATCTTCAAATTTTTCCTTTACAACAATCATATGATGTTCCTAATAATTTTGACGTTTTGTAATAAGATGATGATATAATTACATAAGATTTCCAAGAACCCAAGGATGACCGAGTGCAATGTTCTATTAATAATTTTCGGTCATACCTTGAGGATTTTGATGAGTGTTCCTTTGATTACTTGGATTTATTCTATGAAGAAGATTAGAAACAGTCATTCTGCTCAAATTTTAATAAAGAGGAAGTTGCTTGCCTGATGAAGGATACTTTTGATGAGGTTGTCTATATCTCTCCGATTTCTTTACCTCGTTATGTCACTAAGGATGCAGTTGGGGAGCATGTCTCTTGTTTCAAGTTTTCTTTAGGGAAAAATTTTCCATTAGAATTCAAGGGGATGTTGAATTCCTTAAGAAGCTTATTATCTCAATCTTTCAACTTTCCCCTAAAACGTTTTCAGTTCCCCTCTAATTTTTTGTTAATCCCTTCTCATACCTCAAGGAGTGATGATGTCCAAGGTAGTCAAACCTCAGACTATTTGAGCCATCCCTTTGATTCCTTTACCTCTCATGATCCTCTTTTTATATGGATTGATCACTTTTTTGGAAGGGTGACTTGGCATGATTTTGTCCGTCCCTCCCGCCTCCATGAGCTAGACTTTACAACTTCCTATGATATAATGCTTTCTCTAACTCATGTTTATTTTTTGCTTAACTTGTCATTGTTTTGGTTTATGATGATGCATAGAGGCAGGTGTTATGATACATTACTAACGTGGTTGTACTGGTTGCATGCTTATAGCTAGCATTTGATAGGTAAGTACATGTGAGGTAGGGTAGGTATGCATTTGCATCCATTGTATATACCATTTCCATATCATGTTATCATAGTTGTAGTTGCATTTTTATATTGTCTTGTTCCATTATGTATATATGTATGCTCATAATCATATGTTAGACTAGAGATGATTTTCTTTTGTTTATTTTATCATATATGGACGAGGGGTGATATCACCACCCTAGGGATTACTAATGTCTTTTGTTGAGATTTAGCAGGAACAAATCATACCAGAGATGTTGAGGTTCACATGTTCTCTACAGTGAGAACATGTCCCCAAGTTGGAGCCAGATGTTATCCCTTAGCCTAGGGATAACTAACGAGATCATGTCTTGAGGCCCACAAGTCCTAGACATGGAGTACCGAGATCCAGATGACTTGAGCATGGCTCCTGAGGGCCCCTCTTTTCTTTAGTGCAGTCAACATATCACCACCAATAATATCCATCACACCAACCTGGTCCTGAAGTAGTAGTGAGTCTTTCTCCATGAGGTAATGAGTCTGGGCATCATGGTATGTATCACTATGATTTTTGAAACACTTGAATATGTTGTATTGAATCCTTCTTAACTTCATGACATTTTCTTGGAAATTATTCTCTTTTCCTCGTTCATACCTATAAGGGTGACATGGTGCTCTAGTAAGTTGATTTCCCTTTAGGATGGGTTTCTACTGGGTGGACCTGTGAAAATTCATCGTATGTTCCCTCCATACTTACCACTTTCCATATTTATTCCTTTCATCTCCCCTATCCTTGTTTGGGCATTGGGATTGGCTACACTAGGAAGGGTTGTAACTTACCTTGTGGGAAGAAGGGGCTAAAGGCCCAGAGGGTAAAAGTAGTTGGCAAGAGTTAAAATCCAATTTTGAAACCTTCGAGATGCTTGAACTAGGGATCCTCGAGAAAGAAGTGAAAAGCTTCTCAGTAAGAAAAGGGGACCCATAAGATAACATAAATACTCAAGGTACTAGTTGATGGATAAGAGGTCTCATTACGAGCCGACCTATTATGACCATGGGCATGTAGCGGTATGACACTGCCACCTCTTTGGTCACCAAGCCAGGGTAGTGGCTCTTGGTGGCATATCTAAGAGAAAGGGGGTATCATCATGAGATATCCTTCTCATTTTCATGAAATGTTTTTGGATAATGTTGTCACCTCTGGTCATCAATCCAAGACAATGGCCTTCAACTATTTACTTGAATCATAAGAGAAAAATATTAAAAGGAATAAATTTAAGAGTAAAATGCAATGAATGGGCTAAGAAAAAATTTCATTCATGACAAGGTGCAACTCACCCTCTATAAAGGCACCCACATGTAAGACTTTCCATTTCCCTGTTATCACATGCAGCCCTTATCACATGCAGCCCATGACCAAAAATTTACCCCATGCCACCTCATACACATACATGACTTGGATTAGACTCCACCTGGGAAACACCCCAAATCTTAAGAGAGGTTAACCCAATAGGACACCCTGAGACCCTCTCCAAAACTAACTTATCAAATTGCATAACGTCTTTGAGCATTTGTTTTGGGTTAAGGGGGTTTTGATGCACATGTTTGGGTAATTTAATTATTAGATGTGATTTACATGTTATGATCCTTGTGACTTATGGACCCCTGGAGGGCGTACTTTTTTTTGTTACAGGACCTTTCCCGATGGATAGGTACAAATGAGGGAATTATTAGATCAGACCTTCATGGGGGCTCAAAACCCACAGATGGATGTTGAAACCCCAGCCAGGGGCAAGAAGAGATTGAAGGTTTTAATTAGATGAAGGAAGGACGTTGCCTTTGGAGGCACTCTGAAAGGCCTTAGACGAATGGTCCCTACCTTCATTCACTTGGACGATGGCCTTGGGAGGCTCTGGAGGCCAAGAGTTCCACTTTCCTTACTCAACGCTCCACATATGGGGCTCAACATCACATTAGAGGGGCATGACATCACCCTTGAAGGAGATTTTAGATGCAAATTTATTTAATTTGGTCAGAATTTGATTTGTGTAACAAATTGGCCTGGTCAGCCCAACAATTTTGAAATTAAATTAATTTAGGGCCTGATTTGGTATAAATAAACAGAAAGTGACATTCATTTTCATCATAACTTGTCCTTGTAGAGAAGAGCTATGAAATTTTCTCCCTATTAAATTTATTGGCTGAAATTGTGAGGCACCACGCTTGTTTAAGGCTTATTTTTGCAACTTGGGATCAATTTTTGGAAGATTATGGTGATTTTGCATGGTATTCTCATGATTATTCTTGGTAAAAGTAACTGAAATATGCATTTTGTCATCTACTGAATGGTTTATTGTATGGTTTTATTTGATCATACAAGATTATTAAATTTCATGGTTTATTTAATGCTTTAAGTAAGAAACTTAAGTTGCTACTTTCTTACTTTTTATTTGCCAAGATTTTCACTAAATTGATCTAGTAACTATTGAAACCCTAGAGCCCTAAATTGCTATCACTCTAATGGTTTTGTACTTGGTTATTGTTGCATAAGTTTTACTCCATAAAAAGGCTAAGGAGAGCAAGGTGCTAGGGCCTAGATTTACCTACACCCTAGCATTTTGTCTCTTGAGGTCAAAGTCTAGGAGGAATTAAGTTACTACTTCTCCTACACTTTTTCCCTCTTAGAATTTTGTGCATCATCATTAATTTGTAGCCTTAGAAGAAGTCGACCTCCTTGACTCCATTACCCTTGAAGGCACTAGTCCTCTTCTCTTACTTCTTGACAAGACTCAATTCAAACTCTTCCACTTCATACTCTACTAACTTTCTAACCGAGTCTATAAATACTAACAAATAATTTGTTGTTTTCATAATCACTGCTACAACCATCATTTTGCAACTTATATCATCCTACTAACCATATAAGTCATCCCAAAATTTGTATAAGTGAAGGTACTAACAATAAGTGTTAAAATGTGTGTTTAATTGCCTTTCTAAAGTGCAACTTCTGAAGTTGTTACCATTGTCATATATGCTACTACAACCACTATTGCAGCCCTAAAATCATCCATAAAACCATTGGGTATTTTTACTAAGCAAACTATAATCATTGGATATTGAAGTAGTGTCTTATCATTTTGTTATAGTACTTTTTTGATGTGGTTTCCATTGTAGTCATCATCAATAATTAATGTTTTTATAAATGTTTGGACATCCTTTTAATTAATTTATTGACTTATGTTTATCTTGAAAATTTTGAGTGACAAAGCATTATAAAGTTTGCAAGACTCTTGTATCTTTTATTTTTATCATAACTTGCAACTTTCAAGATACATTGATGCTACAATAATTTCATCTTTATTGTATAATAATTTTTTCTAGGAGCATACAATTTGTTTGAGAAGTCATTGATTATAATTGTTTCTACTAACTTTTGATGTTTCATTTGTAAAGGGAAGGTACAAACCCATTTTCATTTTCCCTTGTCCCTTCAAACTTTACCCAAGTGACTTCTTCTATTGAGTGACCTAGAGAGAGGGGTGGGTTCTCACCGTGTCTTTTTTCCCTTCATCAACCAACTAGATTCTGAGACATCTCCCTTGGAGTGATTTTTTCATCCTCCTAAAGAGAAAGAGGTACCCTATTGGGGTGAAAGTGATAGGGTTACCTACGTGTTACATCAATCTAAGCCTACTTTCCTTTAGGCTTTGGGAATGTATAGATTACACAATAATGGTCTTGAAACACCATTATCATTGGTTGACATTTCAATATTTCAAAATTCTTATTTTATGTCATATTTCTAATACTCCTTGCCATCCATGACTTAGTTCAATTGTGAAGCATGACTTGACCACTCAACACCACTCGGCTTTGAATGGAGTGCTACACTCCACCATTTCTCTTGTACTCTGATTTTTCTGCGCACTCTAATAATAAAAGAAACTTTATTTCTTATGTACTTTTAGACAAGAGTTGTTATATTATATCGAACAATCCCTTCTTCTTGCACTCAGAGATGAATCTTCCACTTCATGAGTCACACCTCATCTCATGATGTCCTTTTTCCTCTTCTTGCACAAGCTTGACCAATTTCCTATCCAACGGACAATGGGATTAATCTAGAATAGACCCACACAATGATCAATGTTGTGATCATATCCTATTTCTAGAAATCCTTTTTCACATAACACTTTATGTAGAGTGCTCTTCTTCCTAATGGAAATGATCGATTAGTAAGATTAACCTTTGTTTATGTGTCAAAAATATTTCATTTCAAGTGTGCTTCCAGGATTATGCATAGGTACTATCCTAAGAATCTACAATATTAACTACACAAAAATCATCTTTGGCACTCACCTCTATCATTAGGAAGGTTTCTTCAAACTTTGACACTATTTATAAAAATCTTCACATCAAGTAATTACATGGCTCTTGGAATCCAATTCCACTTTCCATTACTTGTCGTGTAGCCATTTATTTCCTCAACCAAATTATACAAGCTCTTACATGTTTCTATTACTTTGATATTCAATCCTAGGATTGAATCTACCTGATTATACCTATAATTTTTCACCATGTACAAGTAACCACTTCTGTTAGAATTATGCATAGTATAGAAATTTTGTCAATTAATTCTATGGGTCATTATTTATCCTAGTTGATGAAGGACAAAATGAACCAAATTAAAAATTTGATTCCTTAGATGCATTCCTCTTTGAAACAATTTTTCAATGATTGTACTCATGCCTCAATCTGAGTTCCGAGCAAATAGTTACAACAATTACAAGTTACAATTTCCATGCTTTTGCTGCTACAAAATTCACTTTTATCTCTTTTGAAGAAAATATAATTCACAAATAAAAATTTTGGGTCAACATATCTCTTCTACTCCTCAATAAATTTCCAATGACTATTCGTTTTCCCCAATCTAAGATCTAAGATTAAATTTATGGTGGGAAAACAGTGAAGGAATATTCATTGGCACATGCAACATAATAGTAACACTCAGAAACCACCCAATCATTTCTTTATTAGATCTCCATTTTTGATATGTTTTAATGGATTCATCGTGAATCTAGTCATATATCTTCTTTATACCTTCCATGAACCCGCTACCAACACTTAGCTTATTTTTCCTTCACAGGCTCACGGACTCGCGGAATCATAAAATTATAACCTTTCTTTCATAACTTCGTCCGATAAGTCCCAACACTTAGCCATTTTTCCATCTTCATGGACTTGGGGACTCATAATATTGCATCATTTTTTTCATAAGTCTGTTCGAGAAGTCTCAACACTTAACCATTTTTCCACTTCTTAACACTTAAGTCCATCCAAGAAGTCTCAACACTTAACAATATTCCAAGATCTTATCGCAATTCGTGGGATTGACACTTAGCCTGCTACATGGCTCCACATCACCCAACAATTGTTATCCCATACAACATGTACCTTCCACTATAGAATTACAAGTCTTTATTCTACCATGTCATCCGACATGTGGCCTCCATGTCATGCCGATGTCATCGTACGGAAAATACCCCCCAAAAAATTAAGATTTTCTTATTTTTGAAATTTCCAAAGAGGCTCAATTATTCACATTACCCATGAAATTTCTCTCCATTTTACTGTAGTAATTTAATAAAACAAGTTGCATACATACTCCAAAAATTGATTCTCTACGATTTTCCACTTCAACATTCTACTAACTTGGCCCATCCAGGCTCAGTGTTGAAAACAGGGCTCTGATACCACTTTGTAATGTACCCATACACCTAGGTTGGGACATGTCACACAAAAATATTCTCAATTTATAGATCCGATACCATATGTAACGTACCTAGCCTCTAGATAAGCCACATTACATGTGAAATAAACATAAAAACAATATTTCTTCTAACTAATTAATTCTTTTATAGTCAGTCGATTTCTTGTATCTTACAACTACAAACTAGAACATATTTATATATTGTCTATAACCATGAAACATATGCATATAAAGCATGATAATAATCAACATGAAATACATCTAAACCGCTCATTACAACAACATATAATTCATTCTCATTCACGTAGAGTTCATGCACAACGATAACACATGCAATTAACTCAATAAGAAGATTTTCCACTTATCTTAAAACAATGATCATGCAACCAACTTGTTGTGGGGCATCCCACAATAACACCCCGATATTTCTAAATTTTATGGGGCCCCCAAAATGTTTTCTCCTTTTTCTTTTTGCGCTTATATTTTTCCCTACAAGATTGGTATCTCTACTTTTCTAAGAAAACCAGCCCTAACTCCAATCTTAGCACTCCAATCATTCCATCTCTTATCCTAATTTCTTGTGGAGTGACCCAAAGTTCGTGTTAACCTGTCAAGCAACCACTTGCCCAAGTGACATCCAAAAATTGGACTGTTCTCTGCCTTGTTTTATTCCTTTCTTAAATAAATTATCTTTATCACTTGTGGAATATAATCGTGTTTCTAAGTTATCGAAGGAATATTACCTTCGATACCATCCTTATCGGGACCCCATTTAAACATCACCTTATTGCACTCTCAATAGAAAAATCTGATAGATTTTTTACCCTTCTCATGTGTGTCATGCATGTTCTCCTGAGCCAAAATAATATTCTTTGATAACTTTATCATCAGAGCTCAAACTTTCCATACCTTTCAAATCCCTGATAGACAAACCTCGAAATCCAGTAAAACACACGGTTTAGCATGCTTTTACAAGCAATGAATATTTTGTTGATTCCTTTCCCTCGGGTTTTAGTTCCACACTCATCATGATTTACCTTGAAGTCAATACTATAACGAGTCCCTCCTTAGTCCATATTACTAATCATTGGATGACATTCCATGCCTGCACATTGGTGCACGTGTTAGGGAATATACCTTCGATACCTTTCCCATTGGAGCTCAAAAAAATATTGATCTTTCATACTATGAAATCTCTACCCCGAAAATGGCCTTATTCGAGGATGTGGTTTAGCGCTCCCCCTAATGTTTTAATCAATGCGCCTAACCCACTTAATAGGAATTAATTTTGGAAATGACATGCACTAATGGGAAAAGTTAAGATCATATTTGGAAAGATCCTCATACACACTTGAGTTATGGCATACCCGTTCTAATTGAATGTGGATTACGAATTATAAAACACCCTTTCAGGACACATCTTGCATTGTAATCTTTCAAAACTCAGTCCATGAAGTTTGATTTTCATCTGGACTCCCTCGCTCACTGACATTTTCGTCTCTATTACTGCAACTTCTTACTTACCGGTAAAATTTGGTTTTCTATCGTTTAAACTAATTTATTTTTTTATTATTTCAGCTTATTCTTTATACGTAAGATAAGATTATATTTTGTTTAAACATGTTATTGCAGGTTTATCTAGTTATTCATCATGGCGAGCTATAATCCAAAAATAACTTGGAGTTCGGTTTACTTTCAGGGTCTCACAGGCCCCAAAGCATCGTCCTAACTGGTCGAAACTTTGGTGAATGATACAATTCCTCATATTGGTGAGGACCACTTCCTTAGATTTGATGATATCCATAGGATTTTCGAATCCACAGAGTTTCCTAAAGACAACGAAGTCTTAGAGGTGTACCAAAATATCCTAAAAAATAGAATTCACCGGATAGCTTCCAAGCCACAACTATTCCCATATAACAAGGCAACACAGTGGTGCCTCAAAAAATTTGAGCCTTCCACAATGCTCATCATGAGAAAACAAGAAGAACAAGTATATTCTCTTAGACCAAAGGATATTATCTCAAGGTATCACCTTCCCACTCCTACTTGCTCATTGAATGAACCTTTCCTCAAAGGGTTCTCCCAGGCAAGAAAAGGACCGAAAAAACAAATGAAACACTAGTGGAAAGTTGAGGATGAGACTCTTAAACAAGAATAGAAATTGGTCCCCACCCATAGGATTAAAAACCCTTACAATATACTGACGATCATGCTCTATCAATTATATGGAGAAGAGAAAAGTACACACTTTCAAATTGACTAGCTTCCATTAGTGCACACCATCGTTAAGACATGATAGATATTTAATTGGGCTGATATCTTGGCCTTTAACATTTTCCTACATGCTAAAAATATCCAAGGTACGAAAAAGCCATGTTTTTATATGTCTTATTATATGATAGATGCCATTTGTTCATCAGTTCATTTTCCTGAAATGGGATGGAATATAACCGAAGTATTCCCCCCATTCATGTGTATTCCTCCCAATTGTGGAGCAAAAATTTCAAACAACATTTTTATGAGAGTTGCAATTTATTCTTCACACCTCTGCATTCAATCCTTTTCAACTTCCCCAGACACAAGATATCCTTTGAGGAAAGAAATGTGATGAAAGGGGTGGTCGATTGTTTTTTCGACAAGTATTATTTGTTCATCAGGGTTTACGGGACCACTGGGCCCCCACATATATTGCCTTATTTTTTCCCAGAATGATTGCTGATAAGAGAAATAACATATCAAACAATGGGTTTTAGGGTCACCTCATTCTTTCAAACCAACCGTAAAATACTGTGGCTAGTCTTCCCTCTCCACATTGGAATGTTTTCCATATCCAACACTTAACACGCAAGAAAGGAAGTTGAGACCTTACAGGAATTAATCCTATGCTTGGGTGAACCCAAAGGCCATGATCCTCATGAACTGGCTATCAGTCACGTCAGGTTTGTCGGACTCACTCATCCAAATATTCACATTGTGTATTTTGAAAAGGATAAGTTTAAAGGAGTACTCTTGTATGATGAAGTCTTGCACCATATACCCCATGACGCTACAAAATGAGAACTTGATCTCGAACAAGATGATTTCAAGATGAAAACTTTGGCTCAATTCCATAAACTGTGTCAGGAAGACAAAGATATCAACAATGCCAAATAACAGGAGAAGACCAAAAAGGAATAACAACTTGAGAATAAAAGGCTCCAGGTGGAGCAAAACTTTCAGAGAAGACAAGATGAGGAAAAGATCAAAGTAGATCGTGAACATGAGACACATCATGCCTCTCTGTAGAAGAAGAAATAAGAGGAAGATAAAAAGATAGCGGAGGACGAGGAAGCCAATACGATAGTTGATGAATCACAAGACAAAAAAAAGGTTGAAGAAGAAGAGGTGAAGCGATTCGTTGAATAAGTTGAAGCAAAGAGGAAAGTTGATGAGATTACGAAACATAATCTAAACCAGAACCCAGGAACCCCGTCAATGACCACCCTAGGAATCATGAATATAAATCTTGGAGTATACCCCACTAATCTCCATACCAATGGATTCCTCCCTTTCTTCTAACGCTCTGAATTTCAAAGGATCTGTGCTCTCCATTGGAGACTACTATTATGACAACAAAACTAGAAGTATCAAGAACAGATCTTTGAAAAGAAAAAGAGGAAGGGACTCCAAATCAAAGTCACATGCAAGAAGGACTTTGGAATGGAAGGTTGGCCCTGATCATGAGGAGAATTCAGTTCAATTAGCTTCAACGTTCAATGATTTTGCAGGATTAAATGCCTCTTATGTTTTACAGGTAACTAATGCCTTGAACACCACCGGGGCCTGGGTAACAGAGCTCGAAATAGAGTTGAAGGACCTAAGAGACCAATTCAACATAGATGTATGGGAAGTTGTCAGTGCAGTTGAAAGCCTAAACTCGGGAAAGATAAGTGGTTCCCTACATGAACAAAGAGACAACATGAATCAAGAGTTTGAAAAGAGGATGAAAATACTACGAGACACCCACAAGGAGGAGTTGGAAGTAGAAAAACATAAACTTAGTGTCTTTCAAGAAAATACTAGCACCTCCACGAGTACCATGGAATCCATCAAATATCAAGCGTTGGCTGTCATAGAAGTTCTAAATATTGTAAAAAACGATCTCCTTTCTCTGATGATCGATATACGAGTAGAGCGACAAGAAAAATTAAACCTACATAGTACCCCGATTGAGGCTCAAGGAAGGTATCGAGAAGCTAGTGAGGCTTTTGAGGAGATGGTAAAATGGAAAGACAGGAAACAACCTATACCTACCTTCCTTGTAGTTTATTCGAAAAGAGAAAGACTTGTATACCAAATGTTGTTTGACACCAACAAACCTCTCTTCGGGAGTGTTCTTTCCATCGAAGGGGTGGTTGCTGACACATATGCACAATTTTGGAAAAATGCTAATGATCTCATAGTAGAGGCAGGGATACATCCATTGCAATCAATAGATGAAACAACTTCTATCAGCACCAAGGTGGTTGAAGTGGAAGATTTAAATAAGGCCATCCAGACAAGCATTCAGGATTTGATGTTTTTTGATGAAAAATCAATTGATGAACATTTGTTATTTCCTACTCAGCATACCCAGAAGATTCGATCCTTTGTAATGTTGGATTACTGAGAGGGGGGGGTGAATCAGTAATAGAGAAATTCAATCCTTTTTAACCACAAAATGCAAGCGTTATATCAATGTAGCATTATCATCCAATAGTTTCAGAGTAAATAAACAATGAACAAATGAGCAATCATACACATACATAGTACACCAGTGTTTTTACATGGAAACCCAAAGTAGGAGAAAACCACATAATGTTTTTTCTTATATGTATTTAATAATTACATTCAATGGAAGCACCAACTTCCTTTGTTTTCCAAATGCAACTGGAAGGAGGCTCCAACCCCCTAGTTTCTCAGGCTACAACCTGAGGGAAGCTCCAACTCCCCAATTATCTGGCTACAACCAGAGGGAGGCTACAACCCCCTATGTTCTCCAGCTACAACTGGAAGGTGGCTACAACCACCTATCCTTGCCCCGTTTAACCACCCTGACATAAAAGTAGAATGATGGAAACACTGTCACACTATCACTACGAGATATACTGATGTAAACCTGTACCAATCAACATGTACCATAAACAAGTGCATCAACCATGCACCAGCTTATACCAAACAACCTGTAATTAGCCTATACCATAAACAAGTGCATCAACCATGCACCAACCTATACCAAACAACCTGTAATCATCTTGTACCATAAACAAGTGCATCAACCATGCACCAACCTGTACCTCAACCTTTTTTATTGTTGTATCATTATGTTGTTGCGAATCCAGTGCCACGATTTTTGTGTCGCACTTTTTCTGCTGCAGTTTTTCTGCCGCATTTTTCCTGCTATGATTTTTTTGCCACACTTTTTCTGCCGCACTTTTCCTGCCACACTTTTTCTTCCATAGTTTTCTTGCTGCACGTTTTCTTCCACATTTTTCTTGCCGCACTTTTTCTGTCGTAGTTTTCCTGTTGCACTTTTTCTACTACAATTTTTCTACCGCATTTTTTCTGTCATATTTTTCCTGCCACACTTTTTCAACCGCACTTTTTCTACCACAATTTTTCTTCTGCACTTTCCCTACCACGCTTTTTCTTCCTTACTTTTTCTTCCACACTTTTCTCTATCAATAATACCTGCCCAAATATCCTTTCACAAAAAATAGATATTCAATGATATTCAAGTGTGTTTTGAATGAGAGACCCTTTCCTCTTATTTATACTTTTATGTAGCTTCCACAAGGAATTACCTACTAATCATCTTAACCCACTTTCCTTATTTTAGGGTTAACCCACTTATAACCACTTGTCCACTTAACTTAACCACTTTCCATAATTAGTAATTTATCCATTAACTTTATTATTTAAATAATTTATTTTGCATCCTCTTTGACTTGTAGTACACTCATCACTTCACTTTATTATTTAAATAATTTCTTCTTTGCAAACACTTTGACTACTTTGACCTTTTGGGGCTTCTAGATGACTCATGAGGGTTCGCCAACTTCACATGGCCATAACTCTCTAACCGTGAGGAGTTATGTGACGTTCTACATACCACTAGAAATGAAATGACATGTACTATCCATTTAGAATAGTCTTTCTTGAAAATATATCAAAACTCATACCATTATGCATCAAACAAACTTGGGTCCATTACCCAAACCTTTATGCTACTGGAATTAGCTACCGAACTTTCTTTAAGGGTTGACATCAAATACAACTAACCCAATTAATAAAAAATCTCCCCCTTTGGAATTGATGGCAACACTCTGATGCAATACTAAATTCATGTCATGCAATACTAAATTCATATCACTCATGCTCTTCCTGTGACCATTGCTCCCCTTGGAACCATGCTTCTGTGCTCTGTATCTGATAAATATCTCCCCCTTTGTCATCAATGGAAAAGGTATCATTCCATCTGGGTCTGCTCCCCCTAATTGAACTGTCCTTGGGGATACTCCCCCTGACTGAACTCTTCCTGAAACTAATCCCCCAACCTGAAATGTCATCTTTATGGTGCTTCCTCATGTAAATCTAAGACGTATAAGATAAGAATTCAAAATAATTCATTTTTGACTAGAAATTACTCTGAGTCTCTAGTGAAGATACTCAAAGGATTCCAGTGGAAGCAATTTTGTAAATATGCCTACCACTTGTTCTTTTGTGCCCACATATTCAACTCTGATGTTATTCTCTGCAACCCGTTCTCATAGAAAGTGATACTTTATTGGAATGTTCTTCATCTTGGAGTGCATCACCAGGCTCTTTGAGATACTAATGGCGCTTATATTATCAAAATATATTGGAATGGGCTCAGCATACTCAACTTGTATATCTATCAGATTTTGTTTCATCCATAGAACCTATGTACAACATGTTGTTGTTGTAATATATTCTCCCTTGGCTGTAGATAAAGATATTGATGATTGTTTCATGCTTATCCATGATACTAAACACTCACCCAAGTAGAATGTTGATCCACTAGTGCTTCTTCGGTCATCAATGCCACCTGCCCAATCTGCATCTTTGTAGGCAATAAGTGATAGATCCTTTCCTTTTGGATACCACAATCCAAACTCTTATGTTCCTTTGATATATATGAAAATCCTCTTCACTACTATGACATGTGATTCCTTTGGTGTTGCTTGAAATCGTGCCACCTGTCCAACTGCCCGCATTAGATCTGGTCTGGATGTTGTCACATATAGTAAGCTACCAATCATTGAACTGTATTTCCTTTGGTCTGTAGACTTTGAATCATCATCTTTGCTCAACTTGCAACTGGTTTGCATAGGAGTGGTAACTGGTTTGCAATCTTCACCTCTTTAGCATTTCTATGATATACTTAGTTTGAGAAATAAAGATTCCTTGGTTGCTTTGACGTATCTGAAGCCCCAGAAAGAAGGATAGTTCTCCGAGTAATGACATTTCAAATTCATTCTGCAATCCTTTGCAAATTTTTGGCTTAACCTGTCATCATTTCTTCCAAAAATAATATCGTCAACATAAAATTCAATTAATAAAATACTATCTTGAGTTACCTTGATGTATAGGTTGTTTTCTACACTTCCTTTTCTGAACCCTACCTATTGTAGATATTTATCTAGTCTAGAGTACCATGCTCTAGGAGCCTATTTTAGACCATATAAGGCCTTCTTCATATTGCACATGTAATCTACGTTCTCTGACAATTGAAATCCTTCTAGTTGCTCGATGTAGAATTCTTCTTCATCTTATGCTTCTTCTTCGTAAAGTTGTTCCATTGATTCATTTTATTCTTCCTTTAATTTTTGTCCACCTATTTCATCAATTGTTACATTGATTCTTTCCACAACTTTGTTCAGCCTCGGATTGTAACACTTGTATGATTTCCTTGTACTTGATTAACCAATAAGTACTCCTTTGTCCACACAAGAGTCAAACTTTCCCATTCTACCATCTTCTCTTTTGATGTAGCATTTTCTTCCAAATACTCTGAAGTGTTTCACGTTTGTTGGTATTCCTTTCCATAGCTTGTAGGGATTTTTGTCATTGTTGTTTCTACGTATTATTTTGTTTTGAATGTGAACTATTGTATGCATTGCATGTTTCCAAAGAATATCTATCAATTTGGAATCCATTAGCATTGTTCAATCCATTTCCTATGTAAATATTATCCATTATGACAATGTTTCTTTGTCTCTGAACCACTCTCTGAACTAGTCTATGAATCCATGCTCTTGTCCACTATCATATATTTGTCCAAACCTGCTAAGTGTTCTTACAAATCCATATCTATCCATACTTTCCAAGTCTCTACTGCACAATTGTCCATAATGATGACCCATTTATCACTATACTATCATGAATTCTTCACTACTACAACTGATTGTACTTCTGCTAACTGACTTCTCTGGATCTGTATTTTCAAACTCTGCAAGATTCTTGAAGGATGGTTCTTTGTTCTATCATAGTTATCGGATAGACTCCCCCTGTATAATATTCATGTTACCTGGGAGTCTCTAAGCCAGATGGATCAGAACAATTTTTTCTCTGATGTGTATTCATCATCATCCTCATTGGTAGATTCACCATCTCTATGAGCCCTGACTTCTTTCTTTCTATCTGTGGATTCATCTTTAACTACAATTCCTAAAAGTAAAATCTCTTGAACGTGTTCCTTATTTACCCTTCCTTCTTTTCTTTCAGTTATTTTCCAAACATTTTTGTATCTGACATCTTTCTTTTTCTCTGTAGAATTTTTTTCATCTCGTTTTATTGCCAATCTTGCAATCTCTGGGACCTGGTCTTTGTTCACCTGTTCTTCTTGTTTTCTTATACATACTTTCTTATATATGATATCAGTGTTCTCTTTCATGGAAGTATCGATCATGCTTCTACAATCACTAGCTATGTGTCCATAGTTATGAGATTTGTAACATTCAATGTTACGTGGGGCCACATAAGAATTTCTTGCTTGAACATTTCTTTTATAATCCCTGCAATCTGCAACCTTATGTCCAAAATTAGTACAATAAAAACAATGACCATAAAATAAATTCACATACTTGGGAGCAAATGATCTTCTTTGTGGTGTAGTCCTTTTGAATTTCTACCTTGATTGATCATGATCATGATTGAAGATTCTTTGTGGCTTCAACATGGATGGTCTTCTTGAAGATGTATCTTCAATAGTTTTCTTAGATTCTGGTTGACCATGATTCATTCCTTTGAGTACTTATGCATAACTCTTTCTATTTTCTTCATTCTTATTTTCTAGAACCCTAGAGTGCTTCTCTTCATTCTCTATAATTGATCTGGATGTTTCTGTCTCTTCAACATTCTTGTTGAGCTTGACAATTTTACTTCTCAATGTGACAACTTCTTCTTCAAGCTTCTCAACCTCTTCTTACTTCTTCAATATCTGAGACTTCGTGACTTCTTCTGTTCTTTTTGCTTCTTCAAGCTGAATTTTTAATGTGATTATTTCTTCTTCAAGTTGTTTCTCGTCTTGACCAAATTCTGTCTCAAGTTGGTTTAGATCGTTAGTTCTTTCCTTAAGATGATCTGTCAATATCTCCTCTCTCATTTGTAGTTCTTCCTTCTATGCTTCTATGTTGTCTTCCAAATATTGTTTTTGGTATTCAATATTTTCTTTGATATTTCTGGATTCTTCTAGCTGAGTTCTTAAGTTCTCGATGACCTGTTGGGATTCTTAAAAAATGTGAACACTTTCCTTTTGTTTCATCAATTCTTTCTTGAGTGTCTTGTTTTCTTCTCTTAGTTCATCTAAAGAAATATTCATTTCTTCTTCATAATTGTCTTCCTTTTCAATAAGTTTTTCTGTCTCATTTCCTTCATGGAATTATATTTCAAGATGTTTGTGTTTTTCAGAATTAAATAAAAACAACATACCTCTGGTGATTATGTGCTCTTCATCTTCTGAATCTATTTGACATGGTGAACATAATTCTTCTTGATCTGTATCTGCATCTTCTTTGGCATTTTTGGAATCTGCGATGGGTGAAGAATATATGTCATGTAACTTATCCCAAAGTTCTTTGGATGATGAACATTTACCAACCTTTTATCTTACCGAATTAGGTAATCCTTCCCAGATGAAATCCATTGCTATTTTGTTATTCTTATTCAATTCCTTCTTGGTTGCATTCTTTGCCCTTTTTGAACTATCATATCCTGTAAAAAATGATAGCCAAATATGATGTCCCTGTGCCTGTAAAAATACTTTCATCCTTCTGCTCCACATATCATACTTTAAACCATTCTGACCATTAAACATTGGTACTCCATTCTCAAAATAATCCATGATCTCCTTCCAGTGGTTAAATTGTTTCTTGAATGAACCTGCTCTGATACCAATTGTTGGATTACTCAGAGGGGGGATGAATCAGTAATAAAGCAATTCAATCCTTTTTAACCACAAAATGCAAGTTTTATATCAATGTAGAATTATCATCCAATAGTTGAAGAGTAAATAAACAATGAACAAATGAGCAATCATACACATACACAATACACCAGTGTTTTTACATGGAAACCCAAAGTGGGAGAAAAACACAAAATGATTTTTCTTATATGTATTTAAGAATTACATTCATTGGACGGACTAACTTCCTTTGTTTCTAGCTACAACTAGAAGGAGGATCCAACCCCCTAGTTTCTCAGGCTACAACCTAAGGGAAGATCCAACTCCCCAATTCTCTGGATACAACCCCCTGTGTTCTTCGGCTACAACTGGAAGGTGGCTACAACCACCTATCCTTGCCCCGTCCAACCACCCTCACTTATAATTAGAATGATGGAACCAATGTCACACTATCACTATGAGATATACTGATGTAAACATGTACCAATTAACCTGTAATCAACCTGTACCATAAACAAGTGCATCAACCATGCACCAACCTGTACCAAACAACCTGTAATCAGTCTGTACCATAAACAAATGCATCAACCATGAACCAATCTATACCAAACAACTTGTAATCAACCTGTACCATAAACAATTGCATCAACCATGCACCAACCTATACCTCAACCTTTTTTCTTCTTGTAGTGTTCTGTTGTCGTGGTTTTTCTGGTGTGAATCCATTGCTGTGATTTTTTTGCCGCACTTTATCTGCTTTGGTTTTCCTGCCTCACTTTTCCTGCTGCGATTTTTCTTCCGCACTTTTTCTTCCGCAATTTTTCTTCCGCACTTTTCCTATTGCACTTTTTCTTCTATTGTTTTCTCGCTGCACTTTTTTTGCCACACTTTTTCTACTGCAATTTTTTTTCCACACTTTTGTTTCCGCACTTTTCTTGCCACACTTTTCTGCTGCACTTTTTATGAAGCACATTTTCTGCCGCACTTTTCTCTTTCAATAATACCTGCCCCAATAACCTTTCACAAAAAATAGATATTCAATGATATTCAAGTGTGTTTTGAATGAGATACCATTTCCTCTTATTTATTCTTTTATGTAGATTCTTCAAGGGGTTTCCTACTAACCATCTTAACCCACTTTCCTTATTTTAGGGTTAACCTACTTATAACCACTTGTCCACTTAACTTAACCACTTTCCATAATTAGAAAGTTCTCCATTAACTTTATTTTTTAAATAATTTCTTTTGCATCCTCTTTGACTTATAGTACACTCATCACTTCACTTTATTATTTAAATAATTTATTCTTTGCAAACACTTTGACTACTTTGACCTTTTGGGGCTTCTAGATGACTCATGAGGGTTCTCCAACTTCACATGGCCATAACTCTCTAACCATGAGGAGTTATGTGATGTTCCACATACCACCGGAAATGGCATGACATGTACTATCCATCTAGAATAATATTTCCTGCAAATATATCAAAACTCATACCATTATCCATCAAACAAACTTGGGTCCATTACCCAAGCCTTTGTGCTATCGGAATTCGCTACCAAAATTTCTTCAAGGGTTGACATCAATGAAAACCAACCCAATTAATCAACATGTAGATGCCACGGTTGAACAGTTACAACAAGAAGTGGCTACAAAAGTCTGTAACGGAGAATTAGTATTAGAGAGATTGTAATCAAGCAAGCTCGAGAGAATTTTTAACGACTACTCCATTTGGAAGGAACACGAAGACCAACAAAAGGAGCATAACATGTCATGATTGATAAATTTTCCATTTTCTGTCCAGATGTTGTTTTCTCCTACTATTGTAATATTTGTTGGAAAATGAAGAGTCCTTTTTGTAAAATGACTCAAATTTTTATAATAATCATGAAAAATGTTTCTAAAGGGAGGCCCCTCACTATATAAAGGGGTATCTTCCTATTTGAAAGGGATTTTGGTCTTGGAACATAGGAGGACAATATTTTTACTGAAATTTATTTTTTGAATCCAAGAGACATTCTCAATCTAAAGATTATGGTATTGATATGTGTGAATGAGACTTTTTCATTTATGCATTTGTCTATTTGTAACCTGTGAATGTTAGTTGATGAATTACTTCAAAATTAATATTTGAATTTTATAGTTATCATGATTTCTCAGAATGAATACATCAATAACGTGATTGTGTTAAGTTTCTCAATTCTTTGGTTCATACAAATTATGCTATCAAATATTTGTATAACTTGTGTCATGAAATTATTCTAATCAAGTAATATACATCTCTCAATGTATTCATTTATTTTGTTATTCTGCTCCTGATCGGGATAGGTTAGATTAAATAGCATTATTTTTAAACTGCATTTATTTTACTGGTCATATCTTTGCGTTTAAGGTCATTCAATAGTGTTTTCTTTTCTTTTTTCTCATTAATTTTTAATTCATTTGAGAACCTTAGGTTCTTAGATTCATATTTTAGTTAGTATGTCGTTATATTTTTGTTAGTATTTTAGTTATTTGGTAACCATACCACAATCTGGTTAGAAGCGTTATCCCAACCGAGAGCAGGTCTAGTTGGGACATGTCATCAGGCATTTTCCCTCAATTGATTGAATGGGTCAATCCATCGCATCAACAAAATGGCGCTAGAAGGAGGTCCAATGAACTGAATGGATACAAATAGAAATTTTAATTCTTCCCATTCTTCCCCACAAGTAAGGTTTTCCTCCACAACTAATTCCCATCAATTTTTCTCTGAACATAATGACTTCCCTTCAGAATATACGATAAATACTCCAGCTCAAGTTAACACTCACTGCATTTCCTCTCATCCTGAAACATCTTTCTATTCACCTCAACCTCATATCTTAACTATCTCATTGATCGAATCTCTAGTTAGGCGATCAATAGAATGAACCAATCGAGCTTTCACTAGAAAAAATTGCAGATAGACCGGAAAACTTTAGTTGATTACTCTCTTCCTAAAAATCAGGAAAATATTCATCATACAAATCCTTATTTCGCTAGCCCATACTCCTATCTAGAAAACCATTCGGTCGTGACTCATGAATGCCACGTTCCTAAAGACACATCTGATTTCCCTGAGGCTTCAAAATTCAATCTTGAATATCATATACTCGTCAACAGGGCAGGAGGTATACCACCCTCACCTCCTGATTCTCCCCCTCACACCCCCAAAAACAAGTTTGAGGATAATTATGAAGAAGAGGATGGGTTTGAGAGTGAATTCAAAGATAACCCTTATCAAGTCATTGTATATCAACCCCTGAACATGGCCAACGCAAATGAAAACTGAAATCCTCCTCCTTACCAACCTTGGTTGTTTGTTGATATAGTTGTTGTACCTAGAATTCAACATGAAATGCCCAAACACCCTGAGAAATTCCTACCTAAATTTGACCCTAAAAAAAATGATTCAGTCGAGAACCATATTAAGAAATTTTTGTTGGTTGTTAGGTTACAAAGAATTCTCCATCAAGACATTGTGTGTTGTCTGTTTCCTCTTACCTTCAAAGAAAAATATTCTACATGGTATTTCTCTCTGGAAGAAGCTTCCATTCTAATCTAGATTCCAATCTGGAGGACTTTTGAAAAATCTTTCCTCCGAAAATTTGGGGAAAAAAAGACACCATCCACACAGGTCCTAGAACTATCAAGAGTAAAAAGGGATGCCAAGGAATTATGTTTTGATTACAATCAACGGTTCCTAAATTCATTAAATTGAATCCCAAGCACCTCAAAACCTATTGAAGATGTCATGATTGAATTTTATACATATGGTTTACCCATGTCCATGGACATGTATGTTAAAAATTATGAAAAGGATACTCTAGAAGAAGCTTTCCAAGAAGCCCTCAAATTTGAAAAAAAACTAGTAAGTTTAAAGGGCAGTTCCAATTTAGAACCATCTAAAGATAAAGGTAAAAACAAAATCCCCGCATCTAAATACGATGAAGATAAGCAAAACCTTTGATTCAATGGATATGGAATCTCTTCAAATGATTATTAAAAAGTTGTCCAACGACTTAGTTGACCTGAAAAGAGGTAATGGAGAGGGATCTTCTAATCAGAAAAGGTTTTTCAAGTTCCCACCTAAGAAATATAGTAACACTCCCCCAACTAGCAAATCCTCCCCCTCTTAGACGAAAGGAATCAATATGGAAGATATTGTCCAAGCCCTTCAAACCTGGGAAACTGATGCAGATGCACCCTCTGCCTCGGCAAAGACCTCTGCGCTGACCTCCCGGTCTTAAGGATCATTCAAATTTCGCCTTCGAGCCAAGTGGATCCTTTGATTCTCCATTGAAATCTCTAATAAAATCAACCCACAGGGATTTTCTGCTCCTTACATCCTTTAGGCCCAATCGCTTTTCCGTTCACAACAGAAAAATAAAATTTTGGGCTTCGGGGTTTCACAATCCCCGATGTCGCAAACCTTTGCCTTCCTGATTTCCCGATCTCTGATATCCTGAGACGCTTTAACTCAGTTAGCCCCTGGGCTAGACTTTTGGTCCACACAACCTCCCCTTATGTGACCGCAGTCCTATCTCCTTTCAGGATTTTGGGGTTTCGGATGTCGAAATGTATGGGACCTTTTGTCCTCAAGATCCCCGATCCTCTGAATCCCTATGTGATGTCAGTTAGGAATCCCTTTCTACCTTAAACATGATCAATGATCGTGATCATCTACTTAGACCAACGGTCCCTGATCTCCCTCGGGACTTCAGGGTTTCAAATGATGAAATGCATTTGCCCTCAGCACTGTCGATCTCTGGAATTCTGATTTTCCCGGTATGATGATAGCTAGCCCCCTCCCAATGGAACTTTCCAACTTATCAGGATTTCGGATTTCGCAGTTCCGAAATGTGGATGTTTCCTGTCTTCAGGATCCACGAAATGTCGAACCCCGACTTCAAGGATTTCCGACACGTGTCCCAAATGGATGGATGGTTTAGATCAAGTCTCAGACTTTGCCAAATGAAAAGTCAAAAACGCTCACTTATGTGAGTTTCGGTGTCCGGATCTCCGAATTGGATGATCGCATGACACACGTCCTTCCTTAGATCCATGGCTGTAATCCTTTTGTTGTTTTGAGACTCAAAAGGTCTCGAACTCTTGGTCTCTAGACTTCCGAGATACCGATGGCTCTCGATCCCTGCCACGTTTTCCAACAGATGGACGATTCTGATCTGTTCTGGGATTTTCACTGTGGATTTACCTGATCTCTTGTCCACAGGAATTCTGATATCCTGAACTCTGATGCCATGATATCCCGACACCTTTCAGGACCTTCGCTCGGCTTGAGAGAGTTTACGCCTCGTGAAACTCTTGTCAGATCGGACGACTGACGGGTAACTAGGTGAGGATCCAACGGCTCATGGTCTCTTGAGCTTGAAACTCTGGTAACAACCGTAACCTCCTTGCTTCTCTATCAAATCGGACGGTCGAAGGGATTTCGATAATCCTCTATAAATAACTCTAACCATTCGTCTCTTCCCTTCGACGACTTAGCAAATTCAAATCCTTCAAAGGTCTTCCACGACTTCGAATCTTCCAAGAACCTCCTACATGCACTCCTTGTGGCAATCCTTCAATAGTTTCTCAGGTTTTCAGACCCTGGATTCAAGCTTGGTCTGTGCACACCTTGTACGACTCCGGTGTCAAATCTTCCCTTCATAGGAAATGAGAACAAAAGCTATCCTGTTTGAGAACTCCAGAGACAAATCTCTGAATCCTTTGTCAACGCACACCTTGCAGACTATTCGGATGCACTCCTTGCAGGAATCTTTACTCAGACAGAGAAACAATTGAAACTCATTTCCATTTACCCTTTCCTCTCAGATTTTAGACATTTAACAAGAAATCACTCATACATAGCATAAAAGAAATTGCATGACAGGAAGAGTAAAACCATGAACATACCATTCAACATACACACACAAGAAACAAACACAACGCCATGAATCTGAATTAAAGACTTCTTCTATTAACTCAAACCTCTATACATGGGTGTTTTCTCAAACACAGTTTCTCTTCTTCAACCCGTATGCTCTCTTCTCTTTCTTGGAAATGTTCTTCACTACTCTGCTCTTAATTGGCATTCTCCTTCTATGTTACAATACACAATGAGGGTGTCTATATCCATTTTCCCTCCACTCCTAAAACTGTCAACTCTAAGAATTCAAAGCTACCTACTAACATAAATTCCTTCTACCTACTAAGGACGAGAGAGGATCGCTCAAGGTCCTTTTACAATATATAAGTACGCCTCTCCTTAACTATCTTCAGAAGTTTTAAACAATTTGTCATATGCTCAAAATGTGTTGGCACTTTCCCCATGCTCGCTTGACGTTGATGATGCTCCTGCATTAGAAACAAAGAATATGGATGAAAACATTGATGAAGGGAATGGAATTCAAGAACATCAAGAGCAACCCCAGGATTCTGATGAGCCAGTTGAGAAACAGTTAAATGGTTTTTGGGACATATCTTTTGGAGAATATGAAGAAGAAAGGGAAGAAGTATGCATCTCACAAAACGTAGCAAGCACCAGGAGTGTTGATAAGAATATTCCAGATAACACCCGTGACATTCCTAATCTTGTTTCTCCCACTACCACTCCTCCCAAGCAACCTTCTCTTTCAACCAATACTACCCCTAATTTGTCCAAGAATACGTCCCCAATCCCAAAACAACAGATCAAACAACGAAGTCAAATATTTCACCTACACCCTTGGCCAAATTGGAATATAATTTTTTAGAAGATCTAAAGAAAACAAAATCCAACATTTCTTTGTTTGAACTAATGAAAATTCCGCAAATCCAAGAAAATTTCATCAGAATGTTACAAGGTAAGACTTTTCCTAGCTTTCATGAATGAAACTCGGGAACCAAAAAGGTAATCATAGAGGTAACTTCACCTAATAACAATATGTCTTCCAAAATCTACGTGGCGACCAATGCATCCTTAACAGGTTAGAGATCCAGGTCCAACACTCCTCCTTTCCTTATCACTTTTGAAATATTCAATAGGAATGTGCATAATTGCATGGTGGACTCAGGAAATTCCCCTTAAATTCTGTGAGAAGATTAACATCAAACCTGAACCATCTAACATTCAGATTATACATTTAGACAAAACTAAAGTTAAGGTGGTCGGGGAATTGAAAAAAGTTTTGATTAGGATGTCTGCTAACCTGAAAGTTCATAAAACCATAGATATAATAGTAGTGGACATTCTTGATAATTATGGTATGTTCTTAAGTCGATATTGGTCGACCATGTTAAATGGTTATTTCTCTACCAATTGGTCCCATCTATGGATCCCTTTCAATGGTAAAATGAACCAAATCAGGACTGACAGAAAAAGGTATATGAAACATGTAATCACTTATTTCAACGATCCAAATGAACTGATGATGTTCAATCATTCCATTCTTGGTAATTATTCATTTGAGATGTTTTTTGGGAATTCCATAGTTGAACCATCAACTCTCATGGAATCTAACGCTAAATCAGAAATCCTTCATTGCACCCAGATTATTGAGTCTAGTTGCGATATAGATGATCAAACTAACCATCCCCCAGATGTACATACCAATGTAAATTTTAGAGATAAGTTAGAAAAATGCATTGATTCTACTAACCTTTTGAAAACCAAAAATTATAAAAATTCAAAAATATCATTTGAAAAAAACAAAAAAGGTGATCCTGATATGTGGATGTTATTCTTTGATGGATCAAAATCCTTAGAAGGTCCAGGCGTGGGTTTTATGCTAAAATACCCAAAAGGTACTAAAATGTTAATCGCATGAATATTGGAATTTCCTTGCACCAACAACAATGTTGAATACAAGGCCCTTGTACAAGGACATAGGAAGGAAGTTGACTTGAAAGCAGAAAAAATCAATGTATTTGGTGAGTCTAAAATCATTGTCAGACAGGTATGAAATACTATTCATTTCCTTTCAAGTCACTTAAAAAATTATCAGTCTGAGGTCTGGGAGCTAATTAAATATTTCACTCCTTTCAATATTAACATTGTTCCCTGGTCGTTAAATTTTGACATTGATTTATTGGAAAATGTGGTGTCCAGTTTAATACCCTCGGACAAATTGATGCCTGACTCTTTCTCTATTGAAATTTTGTACAAACCATCAATTCCAAACAATATCGTAAGTTGGAGGGTATTTGACGATGACCATCAACTCATCAATTTTCTACACCTCAAAGATACCTTCAAGGATTCTATCATAGATGAAGGCCAACATGACATACTGATGAATACTGACAATATCGATGATATTAAAGTAGTAGGCATGTCCAACAATATTCTCAAGAGTGTGGTTAAGTTATAACAACTCTATGACCTTGAAGACAAATTCAAGAAGGTCACAAACTGCGGTACCAACAACTCATACCTATAGTTTGAAACAGTAAACCTGGGATTCAATTTTTCTCCTCGGAATGTCAACCTAGGAAAAAATTGTTCTCCTAAAGAAAAGTAGGAATACATCAAGTTATTCAAAGAATATAAATAAATTTTCTCCTGGACGTATGAAGACCTCAAGACATATGATACAAATATCATACAACATGTTATTCCCATGAAAGATCAAACCAAACCTTTCCAACAGAAGTTGAGGAAGATACACCCCAGCCTCGAACCTCAGGTTAAATTAGAGCTAAATAAATTGTTGGTGGCTAGAATAATTTTTCTAGTAAGGCATACACATTGGATCAAACTTAGTACCAGTAAGAAAAAAGAATGGGGATATTTGACTCTATGTTGATTTCATAAATGTAAACAGATCCTTTGAAAAACATAATTACCATGTACCTCCCATGGAAACAATTATGTAATGCGTGTCTAGATTGATTCTCAGGGTATCAACAAGTCCTAGTAGCTCATGAAGATCATCTAAAAACAACTTTCAGAACCAAATGGGGAACATATTCCTATATAAAAAGGTCTTTTGGATTGATAAACATTGGAGCCACATTTCAATGAGCCATGGACATTGACTTTAGAGGTCTCCTAGGAGAATGTGTGGTAGTGTACCTAGATGATGTGACCATCTTATTGAAGAATAAATAAGATTATATATATCACTTGAAGAAGTTATTTAATCGATGCAAGAGATACAACATATCTCTAAACCCCAAGAAATCCTTTTTATCCGTGGATGAAGACAGACTTCTGGGTTTCATCATCTCCAAACATGGTATGCAAATTGAACCCGACAAGATTGCAGAGATTGCTAAGATCCCCGCCCCTCACAAAAAAAATCTATGCAGTCATTCCTCGGAAAGATAAATTTCATCAAATGATTCATACCCATTTTTATCGAGACAGTAAAACCTCTACATGATATGATAAAGAAGAATGCTCAATTTAGGTGGGGATCTAAAGAAAAAGAGGCTTTTGACAAAATAAAAGAAGATATTAATCAATATTTGGCACTGTTGAGTCCATATTTTGATTGAGATTTCATCCTCTAGACATTTTCCTCCCATACTACTTTTGCAACGGTCTTAACACAAGAGAACTCAGAAGGAGATGAGTTTTATGTGGCGTTTATGAGTTCGGGCCTATAGGGGGTTAAGATAAATTATCGTGAAGTTGATAAACAATCATATGCAGTGTTCAAAGCTGTCAAACACTTCCATCCATTCATACTCAAATATAAAGCTAAGGTTATTGTTCCTTACCCAGTTGTTAGGAACCTCCTGATACATAAATACCTGGCAAAAAAAAAAGCAAATTCGATTACAAATCTACAAGAATATGACTTGGATATCAAACCTGTGAAGATCGTTAAAGAAAGAGGTATATGCAAATTAGCTATAGATTTCCCTTGCATTGAGTCTCATGAATATGCTCTCTATCAAGACTCTGAGCCGTTTTAAAAGGAAGTATGTTACATCCCAGTCGGTTCATATCCCATTTTTACGAAATAAAATATTACCTAACTCATGGATCGACTCCACATTATCTAGACCCTAAGAAGGAAAGGGATCTAAGGATAAAATCATCCCAATATCAACTAATACATGGAATTCTATGCAGAAAAATTTATGATGGCGTCCTCCTTTGGTGCTTGGAGAAAAGAAATGTTGAGAAAGTCTTGTCCGAGCTCCATGATGAACCTGTAGGAGGACATAATGGTGGGGATACTAATGCACAAAAAATCCTTAGAGAAGGATACTACTGGCCTTCCCTATTTAAATATTTTCATGCATACTCGATGAAATGTCAGCAGTGCCAAACCTCGGCTGGGAGAGAAAATAAATTTTCTTTCCCTTTACAACTTGTCATCATCGAGAGCCCTTTCCAGTAGTGGGGGTTATAAATTATTAGGGAGATCAATCCAAACTCATTACAGTTGTATACATACATCCTAAAAACCACTAATTACTTCACCAGATGGAGTGAGGCAATCCCTTTGAAGAACGTCAATCAAAATTAGGTGATTTCGTTCCTTGAATCATACATCATTACCAGGTTTGGAATCAAATTTTTAGTTTTTGATAATGCCAAGTATTTTTATTCTCTTAAGCTAACTGAAGTCACCCCCGAAATAAATATCAAGGTTAATTACTCATCGAATTACTATCCAAAGGGAAACGGTCTAGCATAATCCACTAATAAGAATCTCATTAAAATCCTCAAGAAGACTGGTAATGATAATCAAATAAATTGGTATCTCACTCTTTTGAATGCTCTTTGGGCTGATAGAGTAAATCCCAAGTCATCCGTTGGTAACTCCCCCTTTTTCCTAGTTTACGGATAAGAAGCCATAGTACCAACCCATACTTTCTTACCTGCTTTTCAATTGGCCCAATTTGTACAAGATGAAGCATGTCCGGTAATCGAAGAAAGATTAAACATGTTGTTAAAACTCAAAGAAGAAAGAGAAAAGATAAGATGAACTTAACCCAACAATTAGAAATTGTTAGAAGGTGGTTCAATAGATCAAATGCAGGAAGTAAATATTTCCAAGAAGGAGATCTTGTTCTCAAGTGAGACAAAGCTAATGAACTTAAAGGAAAACACTCCAAATTCTAGAAACTATGGCTAGGATTCTATCTGATCCACTAGAAAATAGGCCCTGGACTTTCAGGCTCAAAACACTATAGGGAGATAAGGAGGAACTCCTTGTCAATGGAAAAATACTGAAGAAATACTTCTCTTGGTCACCTACAGTGATGTAGCCTTGTACATAGTAGTTTCTCAGTTGTAGTTTTATTTTTAGTTTTTCTTTTTAAAAATATGAGTGTCATTTGATGTTTTTCCTTCCTTTTTTCTTTTCTTTTCTAGTTTACAATAAACCCTCTGCTATTGTCTGCTACTTTGGGCCAGTTGTTCTTTTTCATCAAAAACCCAGTTTTTTCGTTAACAAATGGTAACACGGAAAATAGGAACATGTTCATCTGTACCAAAAGAAAATCTTTGGACCCTTAAATTATGTACTTTTCGATGATTTCCATCTTTTATTCACTCTTATGTGACCACTCTCAGGTCCTGTTGATGTTCCTTTTTGAGCTTCCTGAAATATCCTGAATTCGGTGTCTTCCACATAAATCCATTGTCTCTTCCCCTTAATCCCCAATTTTAAAATGCATTGATGTTTTGTGTTTGTAGACCCACTAAAGATGATTTGTCAACTAAGACTAGAAAATCAAAATGACTCTCATATCACCGCGCTTTCTATTTACCGCCACCTATATTGCAATATCTATATCTAAATTATATATCTAAAAGGTGGATTCATAAGAATAATCATTAGGAATTCGAAAACGCTATTGCGAAATATGGGAAGTACAAGTAAACCTGTCGGGGCTATGGACGCCTGCTGGTAGAGAGGCCATGCTTGTATGATGTTGAGGTATGTTCATCGGGGCTATGACTTCTCACTAACAGTGAAGCAATGTCGGGAAAGAGAGTTAAATAAAACACTTCGGTCTACAAAAATCGACTTAATTTTCTGTAGTGGTGTCACTCTCCCAACTTCATAGTGAATTTATGAGAAATTACCTGGAAAAAAAAAGGGGATCACTTAAATTATGTGGAAGATCATTGATGACAGTTTCCTCGTTAAGGATTGCATAAATACCATTGAATGTGGGGTCCGTAAATTGAATACTCAATGGGCCTTTGGAAAAGGTAAATGTTGCTTCTATCTCATTGAAGACTCTTTCTCTTTTTGGAATTCAGAGATAATTGGTTCACTCTAGTAAGTCTCCATTTGTTGTGGGGAATCCCACAACAATGCCCCCATATTTCTAAATTTTGTGGGGCCCCCAAAATATTTTCTCTTTTTTCTTTATTCACCTATATTTTTCCCTACAAGATTGGTATCCTTACTTTTCTAGGAAAACCACATCCCTAAATAACTACGATCTTAGTGCTCCGATCATTCTAGCTCTTATCCTACTTTCTTGCGTAAAGTCCCAAAGTTCGTGCTTGCCTATCAAGCAACCACTTGCCCTAGTGGCATCCAAAAATTGGACTGTTCTCTGCCTCATTTTATTCCTTTCTTAAATAAATTGTCTTTATCGCTTGCAGAATATAATCGAGTTTCTAAGGTGTCGAAGGGATATGACCTTTGATACCATCCTTGTAGCGACCCCTTTCAAACTTCACCTTATCACACTCTGAAAAGAAAATTTCGATGGATTTTTTAACCTTATCATGCATGTCCCACACGTTCTCCTAAGACGAAATAATATTCTTCTATACCTTTATCATCGGAGCTCAAAATTTCCGTATCGTTCAAAGTCTCGACAGCCAAACCCCGAAATCCAGTAAAACACACGGTTTAGTGCTCCTTTCCAAGAAACAAATATTATGTCGATTCCTTTCCCTCGAGTTTTAGTTTTGCATTCATCATGATTTACCCCAAAGTCAATACCCCAATAGGTCCCACCTCAGTACATATTAATATTCATTGGTTGACATGTCATGCTTTCACATTGGGCCACTTGTTAGGGAATATACCTTCAATACCTTTCCCATCAGAGTTCAAACAAATCTCAACCCTGATAATGGCATTATTCGAGAATCTGGTTTAGTGCTCCCCCCGATGCTTTAATCAATGTAACTAACCCACTTAATAATCTTTAATTTTGGAAATTACGTGCATTAATAGGAAAAACTAAGATCACATTGGTAAGATCCCCGTACACACCTGAGTTATGGCATACCCATTCTAATTGAATGTGCATTACAAATTATAAAAACACCCTTTTAGGAAACATATTGCACTGTAATATTTCAAAACTTAGTCCATGAAGTTTGATTTTCGTCTAGACTCCCTTGCTCAATGATATTTTCGTCTCTATTACTGCAACTTCTTACTTACTGATAACCTTCAATTTTCTATCGTTTAAACCCATTTTTTTATTTTTTTTTATTTCATATAATGATTTATATGTAAGATAATATTATATTTCGTTTAAACATGTTATTGCAGGTTAATTTGGTTATTCATCATGGTGAGCCAAAATCCCAAAATACCTAGGAGTTTGGTTTACTTCCAGGGTCCTGCGGGCCCCAAATCATCATCCTCACTGGTTGAAACTCTGGTGACTAATACAATTCCTCATAATGGCGAGGACCACTTCCACAACTTTGAAGAGATCCATAAGATTTTTGAATCCATAGAGTTTCCTTAAGACAACGAAGTCTTAGAGGTGTTTCAGAATATACTAAAAAGAAGAATTCACCAGGCAGCTGCCAGGCCACAACTATTCCCATATAACAAGGTAGTACAGTGGTTCCTCAAACAATTTGACCCTTCCATAGTTCTCATCATGAGTAAACAAGGAGCACAAGTATCTTCTCTCATACCAAAGGATATTAGCTCCAGGTATCACCTTCCCACTCCTACTTGCTTGATGAATGAACCTTTCCTAAAAGGGTTCGCACAGGCAAGCAAAGGACTGAAAAAATAGATAAAACGTTGGTGGGAGGATGCGGATGAGACTCTTAAACAAGGACAAAAACTAGTCCCCACCCAAAGGCTTAAAACCCCTTACAATCTTCTGATGTGCATGCTCTATTGATTATATCGAGAAGAGAAGAGTATGCACTTCCAAATTGACTGGCTTCCATTAGCGCACATCATCGTTAAGACATGGCAGATATTTCACTAGGTGGATATCTTGGCCTTTAAAATTTTCCTACATGCTAAAAATCTCCTAGGTGTGAAAAAACCATGCTTTTATATGTCTTCTTGTATGATAGACGTCATTTTTTCATCAATTCATTTTCCCGAATTGGGATGGAATTGGAACCGAAGTCTGCCCCCCGTTCATGTGTATTTCTCCCAATTGTGGAGTGTAAATTTATAACAACATTTTTATGAGATTTGAAATGTATTCCTTGCACCTCTGCATTTAGTCCTTCTCGTCTTCCATAGATACAAGATATCCTTTGAGGCAAAAAATGGGTTGAAAGGGGTGGCCGATTGGTTTTTCTGCAAGAATTATTCGTTCATCAGGGTTTACGGGACCACCCGGGACCCACATCTATAAGTTAGGAAAGATAAGTGGTTCCCTATAGGCACAAAGAGACAACATGAATGAAGAGTTTGAAAAGAGGATGAAAATCCTAAGGGACACCCACAGGGAGGAGTTGGAAGTAGAAAAATATAAACTTAGTGTCATTCAAGAAAATACTAGTGCATCAACAGGTACCGTGGAATCCATCAAATCTCAAGTGTTGGTTGTGAGAGAAGATCTAGCTAGGGTAAAGAATAAGCTCCTTGGTCTACTAATAGATATACAAGTAGAGAGGAAAGAAAAATTAAATCTACAGAGTACTCTAATTGAGACTCAAGGAAGGTATCGTGAAGCTAGTGAGGAATTTGAGGAGATGGTAAAATCGCAAGACAGGATACAAACTATACCTACCTCCCTACCATTTTATTCGAAAAGAGAAATAATCAGGTAACAAATGTTATTTGACACCAGAAAACCTCTCTTTGGGAGTGTCCATTCCACCCAAGGGGTGGTTGCTGACACATGCGCACAATTGTGGAAAAATGTTAATGATCTCGTAGCAAAGGCAAGGATACATCCATTTCAATTAATAGATAAAATGACTTATGTTAGCACCAGGGCGGTTGAAGTGGAATATTTAAAGAAGGAAATTTAGACAAGCATTCATGATTTTTTTTTTATGAAAAAACAATTAATGAACATTTGTTATTTTCTACTTGGCTTACCCAGAAGATTCTATCCTTTGTAGATGCCACGTTTGAGCGGTTACATCAAGAAGTGGTTGCAAAAGTATGTAACGAAGAATCAACCTTAGAGAGATTGCAATCGAGCAAGCTCAAGAGCATTTCTAATGACTACTCCACTTGGAAGGAACATGAAGGCCAATAGTAGGAGCAAACCACGTCATGATTGCTAAATTTTCCATTTTCTGTCCAGATGTTGTTTTCTCCTAATATTGTAATCTTTGTTGGAAAATGAAGAGTTTTTTTTGTGAAATGGCTCAAATTTTTATAATCACCATGAAAAATGATTTAAAGGGAGGCCCCTCACTATATAAAGGAGGCTCTTCCCATTTGAAAGGTATTTTGGTCTTGGAACTTAGGAGGACAATATTTTTACTGAAAGTTATTTTTTGAATCCAAGAAACATTTTCAATCTGAAGATTATGTTATTGATATGTGTGAATGAGACTTTTTTGTTTATGCATTTCTCTATTTGTAACATGTGAATGTTATTTGATGAATTACTTCAAAATTAAAATTTTCATTTTATAGTTATCATGATTTCTCAGAATGAATACAACAATAGTGTGATCGCGTTAAGTTTACCAATTATTTGGTTTGTATATATTAAGCTATCAAATATTTGTATAACTTGTGTCATGAACTTATTCTAATCAAGTAATATACATATCTCATTGTATTCATTTATTATGTTATTATGCTCTTGATAAGGATAGGTTATATTAAATAGCATTAGTTTTAAACCACATCTTAGATTATTGGTCATATCTCTATGTTTAAGGTCATTCACTAGTGTTTTATTTTATTTTTCTCATTATTTTTTAATTCATCTGAGAACCTTAGGTTCTCATATTCATATTTTAGTTAGTATTTATTTAGATTTTTGTTAGTATTTTAGTTGGATCATGTTGTCATTGATGCCAATGGTTTGATTGATTGATGTCATTGATTGATGTCAAGTGATTGATTGATGTCAAAGGATTGATTGATTGATGATTGATGTAATATAATATGTATTGTCCTTGATGAGAATGCATAG
>ML827260.1:25158-71761 GCA_009831015.1 Picea engelmannii | reverse complement strand
TTTACTCTGCAGTTATTGGATAATAATGCTTCATTGATATAACACTTGGATTATATGGTTAAATTTCTCTATTACTGATTCACCCCCCCTCTCAGTAATCCAACAAGTTGGTAATAAGGCCACAATCTGGTTAGAAGCGCTATCCCAAATGAGAGTGTGTCTAGTTGGGAGATTTCACTGGGTGTTTCCCCTCAATTGATTGAACAGGTCATTTCAACCCGTCAACACAACTTCTTGGAATGAATGTTCCACCCAACCATAGAATGATTGTTCCAAATCTCAACATCCAGTCACTCCTGAGTTGAGGCTAGTAATCCACAAAAGAGGGTGGTCTCTCACAGTCCAGTCAAAGATCATAAATCTCAAAGCAGTTCCAAACCTCTAGTTTCTTTTTTCCCCCACAACCTGCATTACCCAAGGAATGCACCCCCTTCATTGCTCATAGTACCTCAGGTTGTACCATTCATTTATCAGGGCCCCTAGTGAATTTGGTTGGCTATGAATCACTTAGTTGGGAACTATAGAACTCTCAACTGCTTCATAATTTCTCATAACCAAATGGATATTCTCTTACAATTGTATCAATTTTTCCTACTAGTTCTCTTCCTCCTGACCTTCCCAACCCATGGAATTCACCATTCGTTTACCGGGGATAACCCAAGGGATGTACCATCCATTTATTAGGGATAACCCAAAGCATGTACCATTTTTTTATCAGGGATAACCCAAGGAATGTGTCATTTGTTTATTAGGGTATCTCTAGCACATGTAACTAGGAATCTCTTAGTTAGGAACTTAAGGGAACTTGATTCTAGGAAAACTATCAACAAACCAACAAAAAACACTTGTTGTTTAGTGCAAACCACACCGAAGTTCACTCTTTAGGCCTGAAAACCGGGCTCTTTAATTTTCTAACTCCAATTCATTCTAGAGTTCACCCTCCATGGTTGCACCAGCTCCAAGCTCTCTTTATTTCTCTCTCCTTTCTTCCCACACACAAAATTGACTTCCCGAAACTTCCTGTCACAACCCATACAAATTTCCTCTTTGTGGCTTGCCATTCTTGATTCACACTCTTCCCCAAGCTCATTGTACTCAACCCCCATGTTCCCAATAACTCTGGGATGTGACCACTCACACCCACCCTCTTACATGTATTCAATGATTGGATTTGGGAACACTTAATAAAAAATTGGAAGGTTCGTATACGATACGCAAGTACAGGATAATGGGTTTAATTAATATACATAGGTAATCCCCCCTTTTTACCCCCCTTGGCCATTATCCTAGACACTTCCCTCTCTTGTGGATTATTTCAGACCCCATCCATTTTCCATGTGCCCTTATTAAATGACATCACATTTTTATTATTAAAACATTGAAATACAATTCACATATTGCATCGCTTGATTGTAGCCACATTAAATCAATATGAGCTCTTTTCCCAGACACATCGGCTCACCAACCTAATTCACAATTATAAAATTACATTATAATTCATAGGGATTAGAACTGGGGATGTTACACCCCTAATGTATTCCTAGCCTCATCTACCCACTCAAACAAAGATAGAGAAGTTATTAGACTACTCCCATCAAATGCATAGAACTAACAAATCTATTTCTCTGGAAAATAATTCATAATAATCCCCAAGAACATAGCTTCCTCAATCAAGGAAAGATTTTATTTTTATAATGTCTCATAATATAATAACTCCCTCCCAAGAAAGTGTCTTGGCCCTCCCATTCCACCTACCTAATACACTTAGGGTGAAAGTAGGCTTAGGAGATGAAATACAAGTGTCACAAAATGGGTAAAAGGTCAAACAAAACTCATCCCTCTTAGGATTTTTATCCTAGATCAACTTAGGAAGTAATTTCAACTCAATTTTCTTCTTACTAGGCTCATAAGGAATTAGGACTTCACCATCCTCATTGAACAAGAGTCCCTTCCCTTAAACATAATCTACATAATTTAATTAACTTCCATCTAGGCTACTTCCATCATTCAAAATAGGTTAGTGTGGATCCCAAGAACATAACATGTACAAGGTTATGTTTCCAAAGGACATCATAGTATTTATCAAAACATGAACCACAATGTTTTCTAAAATTTTATTAATCATAAAATATAGTGAATCAATGAATTATCAAGGACATATTCATCAAGGAAATAATGAGTTCAAAAAATCATCCCCCAACCAAGCATCATAATTTTCATCATAGGCTAAAAAATAAGGTCCTCAATGAAGTATCAACCAAAAAAATAATAATAGACTAGAGCAGGTGTTACACATGGTAATCAAAAGTGAGACCACTCAATTACAAAATATCCCGTTAGTTTCTATGAACAATATCTACTCAATAACATTCCATAGGCTTCCTAAATGTCTACTCCAACAATATCAATCACTCGGTGAACCATTGGATTTATAGCTACCTATATGAAAATGCTTTTAAACTCGCCCATTATATTTATTTCCATTCTATCCAATTGTATAATATGAAGTGAAAATTTAAATGATTTAGCATTTATTTTATAGCATATTAAGAATGACATGACATTGGAAAATGCACCTAAATCAACCAAACCAATATGCATGATATCATTATATACTTGAAAGATAATTAGGAAAGGTGGAGTTCTAGATCTCAATTTCTACCTATGGTGCAATCAATAGTGGAAACTATCATAGTTGGATTGGGTTCTTTCAGTGTCTTTATTAATTAGTTTCATTGTTGAATGATATTTAGTAGCTCACACAAAGAGATGTTCTCCTTGATTTTTCTCATATTATCCACTATATTGTAATCAACTTTGGAAATAAAAGTATATGATGAAGTAGAAGCACGAGGTTTTGATTTTACCATTGAAAGATTAGGAGAGGTAGTCAGTCAAGTCTTGTTAAAGGATAATTTATATTTCCCTAAATGGATTTAACTTTATATGTTTCTACCTCTTCCCATTCATCAACCTCAAAATATTTCATTATTGTCATAGGAAACAAATCTCATAGAACCTTGGTCAAGGAAGGATTTGATCTTTCATTTCCTTCAGCCTCTTATCCTCTTTGAGGTTTACAATATTCTTGAGTAAACACTTCTAGCATATTAGGAATTTAGGGAATTTATTTTCACCATTGTTTGTTTGGTGTACTAAACATCAATTTTCCATAGCTATCTCATTTAAACAGTCTTCCCAAATATTGATTTGTGTAGGATTTATTATTGGGGCGGTATTGTTGTTACATTTTTGGTAAATCTCATAACCTCTATTGATGGAAGTAACTTCTTCATATTTTCACTAAAAACTTAGAAAATAAGTTGCAATGATTTGTAGTTTTGTAATCTATGTTGTTATCATCCTTAGGAAGAGTAATGTGTTTTCTTCTATTATCCATGGGAGGAATGATTCTTGATGGTTTAATTTTGAGAGTAGGTGTTTCGATTAAGGGTGACTTATATTGTTCTATTTTGATAGCTTCATTTTATGCATCCTCAAAGGTTTTATTACTAATTCATTTAACAAGAAAGGATATTTTGAGGTAAAATTCTAAATTTATCTCCCATGGAGGTATCTTATTAACAGGGATACAATGATATAAGGTCTTGAACCTTCTCTTAAAGTCCTCATCCTTATCATTAGGTTCTAATTTTAATTTGGTCTTTTGTAAAGATAATGAGAGTCTGGGAGTCTCTTCATCACTGTTGAGGAAAAGGTATGGAAAACCTTGCTCAACAATTTTCGGATCTTGTTGGGCTAAGGAAAGATAGTTGGGAATGTCACACAGGGTTTTTATGCTTAAGACAATCAATTAATCCACCAATATTAATTACAAGGGATCAAGGTCAGTTTTTATCTATTATATGTAATAGTGTAGAAGAAATAAACTTAAACAAAAATTACATGAATGTGTATAGAAATTACAAGAATGTGTACATGAAGATAAAAGCAAAAGAATGAACCAGATCATTAAAACACATGTGTGAGACTGAAACAATAATATGATTTTTTCATTTATTTCATTCTGAGATACAAAACTGAGTTCTCTTTACAAACCCCTGCGAGGGTAGGGACCAAAGAAAGATTTAGAATCCTTCGATGGGCACCATACAAAAGGACTCTGGCAACAAGAAGAAAACTGAAGCTAAAGATCTGGGTCAGCTTGCCACAAAATGTTGTCACTTGAATATACAAGATATTCTTTATCATCCATGAAATTAAATTCATAAACAAACAAGAATACACAGACTACCAAAGATAAATCATACACCTTTAAAACAAGTTGCTGAAATATATGATTCAGGTTTTTGAATCATGTTGCCATCAATAAGACCTTGTTGTCATCAAGAGAGTTAAGCCTTCTAGTAAGTTCAGAATGAGTGAAAGTTTAAAGTATCTCACTAGTGTAGATCAAACCTTATGGCTTTAGTTATCCTTCTATTATCCCCCTCTTTTCTCTTCATCTCATTGAGATTTTATTCCTTTTCAATAAGTTATGGTAGTTCAACTACCTTTCTTTAGTTAAGCCAAATTAGCTTAACTAATTAGTTGAGACAAGTAATAATATATATATATATATATATATATATATATATATATATATATATATATATATATATAAAGGCCCCCGGGGGGGGCAGCTCAATTGGCAAGTGTCATGAAAATGAAGTTCCATGAGGTTTCGAGTTCAACTCCCCCCCGGCTTACAATGTGTGTAGCGTAAGGGGCATCGTGGGAACACCTGGAGGTTATAGTGGTAGAAGTTGCATAACACGGCCATGTGTAACGCGAGCACGTGACCAACTAGTTATTGATTCCTCCAGACATAATATATATATATATATATATATATATATATATATATATAAAGAATTAATAATAAAAAAATAGGTGGGACCCCTTGTGACTCCCAATTATTTCTTTTAATAATCATCAAACATGAAATATTAAAATCAATCATTTGATTTCAAATATACCCTCCTTGTAACTCTTACTCTTGTAATTGTGATCAAATATTTTAAATATCAACAAAATATAATGTGACCATATCAAAATAAAATATTATATCCATGTTGTCCCAAAAAGAATGCCTAAATATATACTTGTTGTCCAAAACTTTGTCCAAGTAAAAATACCTTTTTCAACATATAAAAAAACATTAAACATTATCAAAATATATATTTACTATGAGAGGCATTAGGCCTCTTCTCACTGTTGTCCCCTTTTGAATTTTCGGTGGCAGCCTTTGGTTGGTTAGAACCTTGAGGCTGAAATTTGTTGATAATATGAGAACAATCATCCTTAAGATGGAGGTGATATGAGAATGATTTGGCAGATTCCTTGGATGAGTCGGAGGGAGTAGATATCCCTTTTCCCTTGTCCTATATAGGCTTGAGGACATCGATTTTTAATCTCTTACTAGCATGGAATGATTGTACAGGTGAGACAACATGGGTGACTTGGGCATTTAGATTAATCAGTGGTAGTGGTGGTGGTAAAGGAAATTATATAGTGGGACAATTGTGGTGGTGAATAATAGGCTGGTGGGCAATCTATTTCCAACCATCATTGGCGGGAAGTTATGGTCGCATTGACACATGAGGGGGGACTCAGATGCCGGAGAAATTTTGATGTGCTTGGAAAGCAGGTATTTCGGGTCGGAGCTGGAGGATTCCATGGCATACTAGGTTTAAGACCCCAACTTGGAAAATATGATTCAATTCCTTGGGGTCAACATCAAAATGTATGGAGAACCGAGGTCTTCTATGACCCCTCTACCAATTTCCCCTGCCTCTATTACCTCTACGATTACTACCTCTGCTGAAAAAGATCATCTTGAAGCAACGTTCCTATTAGTTATGAAAACTATTGACAGTCCATGCATCAACCCTACCTAAATAAAATCAAATGTTGGCTCTATCATTCTCAATAGAAGCACATGCAATCAATCCATTCATCATAATACTCAAATCAATAATTAAATTGAACATGGAATGATAGGGTTATTCGGAATATGAGGGGTTAGTAATGAACGAAAATTGGTAGCATGGCGAGGGACCACCAATGGATACTTTTCAAGCAACATCAAAACAATACTTCCATTTCCAATTTAAACACCAGTCACTCCCTTCTCCTTTTATTATTTCTTTTGAAATTTCATTTACAATAACAGAACAGGGAATTAAAATGAATCTGGGAAGATTGTGGGATTGTAAGGAGAGAAAAATTATATAATGAACGGGAAATGACATGGATATTGTTCCATTAAATAACATTTGTTCTTAAAATAACATACCCTTAATTGCCAAAAAAAAAAATTAATTGTAGGCAATATCAAAGTAAAAGACACAACAACTTTCATATCAAACACAAAGAAGATCTCCAAGACTGTCAAACTCATCCAGTTAATTCTTATCCTTTCTTCATTCATGTTTGATATAAAAACAAAACAACTGATATACAGACTGTTCATAATTCCAACTATCAACAATCATATACAGAGCATTTTAGAGAAAACATAAGGAGGCCGAGAAGAAGAACATGACATTGAACTTAACCATTTACATCAACTGATTTCAATTTCTACACAATGGACTAGGTTCAAGACACTTTATTCAATTAGTTGGTCCCTTTTCTAAAAAATCAAACGACTCGAGACCTATAACCAATTTCAATCCATTGTAGAATTTGTTTCTTTCATTTACATAGTTCTTTTCATATGATAGGTTATCAACAAAAGCATTCCATTAATTAAAACAAACCTCCCACAGTGAGCAATGGAGTGCAATATAGGCCAACAAATACTCAACATAGGAGCTTGGTATCTACTTCCAGTATTTTCTATGTGATAGGTAGGGTTAGAAAACTTGATGTTCCTTTTTTTATTCATTATATGACCTTCAAAAATGACCAAGACTCCTATAGGTAGTCATCCAATGAACCAAGGATTTATACAAGTAATGAATATTATTTCTCTTGAGTTAACACATAACCATTTCAAAACCCAAGTTCAAGTCTACAACAACCATGACAAGGGAGAACAGGGTTTGAACAACCAGGTCAGTGAGACAATTTTGCAAGTGGGGTTTGTAACAAAAACCAAAACCTCCATTAATTTTACAACAAGGTTTGACACCGTTGCTTCCAATTTGGATGACACGTAAAAACCCGACTTTGCGTACATTCAAAACTGTGGAATGACAACTCGACAGAGCCACAAACCTCTCATGAATAGAGGAGGAGATAAAAATAACAACATTAAAAGAACCCAGAAACCGACTGTCTTTTTTTTTTACCATAAAAAAAAAACCTCCAGGATTCTACCACGAGACATGGTTGGAAACAAAATAAATTTGCCATAAATTATATCAACAACAAGGAACATTCATAACCATCATCCATCCCCGATGCAACTATAATCAAATAACCTCAACATGAAGAAACATTAAGCAAATTCCAACTTGCAATATTCAAAACGCCAACCAATATCATTTGCATAGATAGATCATACATTCACCCACTCTATCTTTCAGAAAGTAAACACCATGTATGCAAATTCTAAGAGACAACACAAATATTATATCCAGAGCGCGGTTACAATGATGAATGTAAGGGAAACAGTCACCATAACTATGAGGAAAGTGTTGAACCAAAAACCACCACTATTCTCCCAATGGTCGAGTGAAACATATGCAAAATAACCAGAACAACCAAAAAAGAATGAAAAAGTTAGGGTGGTGAGCTCAAGGTGAGATAAGAACGACGTTCATTAAATGTATGTCACTTCTCCACCCTCTCATTAATTGAAATAAACCATAGCTAGGATGGAGCGCATCCAAATCTTCATCATTTGTATTAATCAACCATACTCAAATCCAACATGTCACTTTCATTTTTCTAAATTGAAATGAAAACCCTCCTATACCATAGTTTTATTCCATCACTGTAACATAATATGTCCCATAACTATTTCTAACAAGCTCCAATTTTCAAGGATCAAATTGACCTCAAAACAATTGCATAAACCATAACTATTGTCCACCAAACATAACCAATACCATGCCATGAATGCAATATGTCATAACCAATGTGTGTGATTTGAAGTTTGAATTTTAGTCATAGATGTATAACAATTATAACCAAAGTTCTTGTCACTTCAAAACTTGCCTTTGACTTTTAATTTTCCATCCCTTATCATCATCGATTGCATGTGGAAACTTGTTCGAATTCCTGTGTTTTTCTCAAACTGTAATATGCTTTGTAAGGTTGTTACGTGCACAATTCAAAGAAGCGTTTCTTTTTCACCATGATTTAAACAATGGGGTCCCACCTATCTAGTATATTATTACATGTGTGTGTGTGTGTGTGTGTGTGTGTGTGTGTGTGTGTGTGTGTGTGTGTGTGTGTAAATAATAAATCATTGCAACCCATTTGCAAGAAAGTGTATTACAATGGGCTTATGGGTGTCAACAAACTAGAGAATCCATAGGGAAATTTGTTTCTAACAAATTCTGAACTCAGTATTTCTGGTTTCATAGACAAGCAGAAGTAGATGATATAAAAATTGTTGAAAAGAATAGTTATGCAACAGGGGAAAAACATGCTTTAAGGGAAATAATGAGACGAGATTTTGGGAATAACTTATGGAAAGTGGTACGTATGAGGGGGTTTGGTCCTATATGCATAACATTGGAACAATATGTAACATATAAAACTTCTTAAATTTTCAAGGAGAATGTTTCTGATATTCTCTTTGGATCTCACGATGGAGGGAAGAAAGGGATAGCAGAAATAGGGAAGAAGACAAAATCAACTTTGCTACAATAGTATTGAAAGAAAAAAGAAATTTCAGTGATGTCTGAAATGAGGTCATTGTGACAGTTGTATATATCCTATTTTTCATCAATCAACAATATTTACAGAATGACATTTCTATGGAAAAATTGATCCAGACTTTACTCTTGACAAAAGATCATGCAATAAAAAAGAACAGAAAAAGCGAAAGAAAAAACTAAATAAAATGAAAACCCAATTTATTATTTATGTACAAAGGAAGGGAAAAAATTTCTTGGAGTCAGGTAGGATAACCTTTTGCATAGATAAATACATCATCTGTTTTAGATGGATGATTCATGCATTGAAATATGATGCATAAAGAGTGTTGATCACCCTACCAACCAAAAAACGTATGTGGCAAGGGTAATGGGACTATCATGATCCAGAAAAAGGGATCACCTTCTTGCATGACCCTCCAACCAACAACATGGGATTTAGGCTTGAAATTGGAAGAATGATGGTAAGAAGTTTCGATGTTAAGGATGGAGTTAATTGATCTAAAAATGAAGAAGACTTGTATCTTTGAAAATATTTGCAAGTTAAATTTTATGTGTTAAAATGAAAATGGATCAACTTTGCAACACAAATTTAATAGGATTTACTCATTCAAGATGCATATAAACAACAACAATAACAGTGAACAGAAAACACATGACACAACAACTGATAAAGGAGTTCACCCCTCTCTTGGGCTACATCTCCTGGTCCAGCTTCCAATGGATCATTTGTATTATTTGCTCAAAGTGCTCAAAAATGTGCTTTACAATGCTCAAAATGCCAAATAGACTGCTCCAATGGCTTCAAAACGTCCAAAAACCCCTAGCTGGGCTTTTTCGGCACCTCATTTGACCAAAAATTGAAGAAGATAGGCTTCTTGGAAGTCCCCCTTCAAACTTGTTGTCTCTGCATCTATAAAACGCACCCCCCTTGGCTCAACCTAGCCCACACGCATATTTAAGCGTTAAAACTCAGCACCAGGCACAACCGCACAACCAGTACAAACTGTCGAACAGTTACACGCTGGCCCTTAACCATCCAAGGCCCATGGGCACATAGCCACCATATGACCTCGCACACATATAAAAAAGGGCCGAGTCCAAACCACAGGACAACGGTCGGTGCGCTAGTGGTTCTATGCACAACACATGTGACCGGGCTATATTAAAAGGGCTATGTTAAAACACATGCGCGCGCCCGTGGTCATATTGCAACACATACGACCAGGGTTTAGTTTGAATGTGCATGCAAAGGTTTAAACCGTGGCCATATTACAATATAACATAACCATGGGCTAGGGCTAGGCCCCAGCCCGACCCCCCGCCCAAACTTACAACATTTGAATTCAAATAGAATTTGCACCATATAGTGTTAAGAAACACTATGGTGGCGTGTTGGTTGGTGGTCTTCGCCAAAGCTTTGCACGCGGGTGGAGGTCACGGGGTCGAATCCGGTGGACTCTAAATAAATTTTAAACCAATATATAGGGGACATGTGGCGGCCATTGATTGGGCCACATGTAGCCATTCCATTCGCTGCAAATAAGCCATGTCACCTGCCAACTATCCAAATAGCTGCCTACCACATGTTGTATGGCCTGCCATGTGTCATATGGCTTGCCAGATCAGCATCTGTACGGACTGTACAGTCAGCATCCCTTTTTTTGTCTGTTTGTCATTTGGAACAGAATGTGATATCTCTCACTCCCGACGTCTGTTTGAACCCAAATGAGTTGCATTGGGTTCATAACGATGAGGCCTACATTCTCGTTCGATTTGAGGCGATTCCGAGCACTTTGAATTTTTGAGCAAAATTTGATCCCCTGGATCACACCTCCCCATTGGAAAGCTTTTGGACCTCCAAAAGACTATTTTCAGTCTATCTGAAGATGAGGGTATATCTCCCTCACCTTTCCAACCTCAATCCACTTGGCTTTTCTTGGACTTGTACCTTTAAGACCAACTCAAAGATACTCCACATTTCCTCATTTCGAAGTTCGCATTCTCCTGTCAAGGATGGTGTCTTCATGCAGTTCTGTAAGATATTCTGGGGAAAAATCATCTATGGAAGGAATTTGAACATGCTCTCCTTGATCATCAATCAAAGGAGTCGCATACAATTTCAAATTCTCAACATTAACAACTGCATACATTTGCATATAAGGAGGCAAATCTAAATAAGTTGTTGAGATGGAGTGAATTGAACCACATTCACCTCGGAGATTTATGCAGGAGAGGGAGAAGATTTGGTATTGGTACCAGTGTGGGATAAGGATGGGGTGGAGGTTAGATGGCCTTGTTTCCAAGTCAATTGGGTCGTAGACTGTAGTTTTATGGAACCTACCATGTCACCGACATGGGATTCTAGATCTGGTCTCAAAGGATCATTCGACAGGCAAGGAGCATGAGGAATCAGTTCATAAAGTGTGTCGGATTGGAAATATACCAAGTCCAAATATTCAGCATGGTTGATTTCTTTCTCCTTAGTAACAACACATCCCATGGAAACATCTTGAGAAATGGGTGGAAAGAATGACTTAGTAAACCAATCTTTCAGGAGTTGGTCTGGAATGATAACTTTAATCAACCTTTGTTGTCGCCTCCATTCATGAATATGATCATATGTATGGGTGGAGGTGGATTTCCTAAGCGAGGTTAAAAGATTGGTATCGGTCTCATATTGGATTGGCAGTTGGAAATGGGTCAAAAATTCCATAGCAAGAGAATTCAAGTCGAGAAAGGAGTTACGATGTAGTTCTATATACCATTTAGGTGCTAAACATGTAATCATCCTCTGGAAAAGTCTTAATCAAATGGAATCGTCCATCAAGGAATTAGAAGAACACCAAAGATGGAATGTCATTACATGGTTTTTAGGATCTTATCTAGGCTTCCCGTCAAACTTTAGAATGTCAAAGGGTAGTTTGGTTGGGATGCATGGCTATAATGTGGCATGTTGTATGGAATCATTAATAAAACATGAAAAATATGATAGATCTAAAGTATCCAAAAAGGGAAGATTTTGGTTTGGTTGTGAATACTAGTAGTACTAATGTGAGATGGAAGTACCAATAGGACCATATACAGGTTGCATTGGCATGGTAAAACCTAATGTTCCTCCCATATATTTTTTTTGAGAGGGTTGGGGAGTAGGAAACATGGGGTTTGTAGGTTGAGAAAGAAAATCCCCTTGTAGAGGGATGCCCATCAGATTTGGTTAACCCCAAGTAGTGTTTGCAACTCATGTATATAGTAGGCCAATATAAATACCTATAGGGACTATCAAAATGGATTTCCCCCAGGATTGAGGTTATTTTCCAGTGAGGGATTTCCCCCAAACTGGTTGTTTCCCCCAAACTAGTTGTTTCCCCACAATTGAAGGTTGATACCTAGCTATTTTTTTCGGCAAGATGGTTTTTTCCCCACAACTAAAGGTTCCCCCCCGAGTTGGTTGTTTCCCCCAAGATGTTTTTTTCCCCACAGTTGAAGGTTCCCCCCAGCTGGTTGTTTCCCCCATGTCAAAGATTTCCCTACAATTGAGGGTTTCCCCCCAGTTGTAACTTTCCCTCCAGTGAGAGGTATGGAATAACTTCCCATTTGAATAGTTTGTGTAGGATGAACAATCGGTGTAACTATCATTGTATTACATACTTGACTAGAAGGGGGGGGAGGGGGGGGGATCTACTTGTTGTAGGGCCTAAGAAAACAACAATTTTGGAGAGGGAAATGGTATAGAACATCCAAGTAAAGCACTTGGTGTATACATATGTGTAGATATAGAGGTGGGAATATAAGTTGTGTTCATAGGCTATTGTGACGGGGTATCACAGGTCAACAATATTCCCCACAAAGGAGAAGTGCCAGTATTAGTGATATGTGCCAAAGAATCTATCTTAGAATCAAGTGGCAATATCATTATTCCATATGTATAATCAGGTAGAGTTGGTTCCATGTCTTAAGATCTTCTATTGTACATACCGAGTGGCAAGCGGTAAGAAGAAAAAGAATCAATAAGCCTCATGGTCATAAGTTGAACAATTAGTGGGTTATAAGGACCAGTAAAAGGAGGATTTTTGGGAGGGATAGAGCCTTCCCCAATTGTTTCGACCACCCCTTTGAGATGGTCACTCCAGGGAGATATTCTCCCAGCTTCAGAACCAATTCTTCATTAAGGGTTCCTTCATTGGAAGGGTTGTGTGGAATATCGTGTTTTTCAGGATCCAACCCTTTCATTCTATGAGATCTGTAGAGACCTTAGTCAGCCACGATGAAAGCATAACATAAATAAAGATCCCTAAGTCCAACTATGAATGTCGATAGAACACACCTTAAGAAATATAAATATAATCAACCAAGAAAACAGTAGATGAAAGTATATTCCGAGGACATGATATCAATCCATCAATAGAGATATGAGAAACATTTATGATAATATTCACACAACAATCCCCGAAGGTTCAAGAAATATCTCGCGGGAAAATACCCTCTCTATTCCCTAAAGTTGAGATTGATTGTTTGTCGCAGGTACCACAAGGAAACTTCTTTCCATAAGGAACCCCCCTTGCATTCATCTGTGTGGAATCCTATGAGATATTACTATGTTTACCAATTTGTAACGAACATCCGAGGGGGTATAGTCGACAATCGATACTAGCAAATGGGACAATCAAAGCTCCAATAAATCATGGAGGATTCTAATGTAAAGGTATGATACCAAGAACTAATAGACATAAAGAAAAACAAGCTCCAAATTTACTCAGAACAAAGACTATCACTCTTGTAACTATGCAGATGGGGTGATGAAAGAATACTATTACTCCCTAAGACACTGTGGGGGGGAAATGAACAAGGTATTATCACCCTATACTCACTTATGGGGGAGGGATGAAGTCATGAAAGTGATTGAAAAACACAATTTTTTCTCAGATCTATGAAAAGATCAGGTGTTTGACTTAGTTAAATTCCCAATGGAAATGAGGGAAGGATAGAATTCAACAAATAAGCATCAAAATCAAACAAGACTAAAAACGATAGAAGATATAAAGGAAAGACTGATGAAATCTCATCCCCAATAGAGTCACCAAATTTGTGTTGTGGTAAAGTTCCCCCTACGAGCATGAGAAACTCCCCTTAGATCAAGTCCCCTCTTTGCTTTGATCCAAGATAGAAGGAAAACAAATGTTGTACTACTTTCCCCCTAGACCTATTTTGATAACTAGAATGAGAATAAAGAGATGGATGACTTACCTTTTTACGAAGGTTGTTCTCTCTACTCCAGTATTTGATCTTGATGTCCAATCTCCTAGGCACAAGAAAAGTCCTGCAAATAACAAAGTGAAACCTCTTTTTTCCACACTATATTGTCAAGTAAAAATAGATCTATCTATGATGGATTAGACAATAATAGACATCCATATATTGAACACATAGGCATGAGAGGAATGGGTCAATTTATGTATTAATGGAAAGAAAATAACAGTGAAGCACTTACAATCTCAATATTTATGTTGTAGTAGCTCCTCCAAGATCTAATTTCTATACCCTTGGATCTCACACAATCATAAGTATCATGCTCTTAATTCTCCTCCCCTTTCACTCAAGTATGGCCTCTATTATATATTCTTTGAGGCATCAAAACTATAGGATATTTTTGAGGAGAGGATTTGGTTCAACCAACAAGATTGAAGTTACCTTGAATAAGAGATAGCTTGAACAAATCCCTTGACCAACTGAGAACTCTCGGAAACCACGTCAAAAAACAAGGCATGATGGTTGCAACAACTTCATCTCCCCCCCCCATAAATGTACACATGGAAATGAAAAAGGGATTATCACTCCCTAAGATACTCTAGGGGAGTGATGATTAGGGTTTTATCCCTCCTTGTATATGGGAAAGGGGTGATGAAGCTTAATTAAGGCCAAAATATCAAGGAAAAAGGTATTACTTTGACCTCCAACCAAAATATTTCCTCTTCAACATGTCTAGGGAGTATGGCATACTTTTTCTCATGGTGATGAAGTTGTGACACTTGGTAAAGTGAAACACTTAGGTGTATAACAGATGCAACACTAAAGTGTGAAATTTGGTGGTGTGAGACTTACAACATTTAGGTGTGACATTAGGTAATGTGACACTTGTGACACTTACGTCACTTAAGTGTGACATTTAGTGGTGTGACACTTAGGTGTGTAACAACATGATCCAAATATTTGGAAGTGGGTGAATTTCAGTTTGCTTCCACGCCATGCCTCAAAAGGAGGTCCTATCCTTGACATATTTATGAGGAGATCTGATATGAATGTAGTTATCATAGTTAAGTGCCTCAGCCCAACGCTTGGAGGGTAGAGACCTTGCATGAAACATGCAAGTAGCCATATCATTGAGAGATATGTTCTTCCTCTTAGCTACCTCATTCTACTATGGATTTTATGGTAATGTATGTTGTAGTTGTATATCTTCCTCTTAAAAATGATGTTGTAAATCCTTATTCACAATACTCACCCCCATTATCTATGTATAATATATTGAGTCTCTGCATGTTATTTTAAGTCATTGAGATGCTCAAAAACTTTGGACTTCTTCCTGAGAAAATACACCCAAGTGTGTTGTGAGGAATCGTCAATAAATGTAAGCACACACCTCTCCTTGTTGATGGACGAATGAGGAAAGGGTCCAATGAGATCATTTCTTACAAGATCCAAGGGAGATGAGGACCTCCAAGCCTTCCCTTTCTCAAACTTCTCTTGAGGATGTTTTCCAAGAACGCATCCTTGACAAACTCCTTTGGAAAAAATTATGTTGGGAAACCCTGTGAGCATTCCCTGTTTGATGAGTTAACACATGTACCTGAAGTTTAGGTGACCAAATATCTCATTCTAGAGTCTACTATCATCAACAACCTAAGTTATTAGTAGTGCAAAATCATATTTAGCAACAAACTTACAGAATGTATATAAACGAGACTGGCAATTTACCTCACCAACAACAATATTGGATTTATCATGCAGGTCATATATGGTTACTTAATCAAGTGTGAATTCCATCCTTTTTCATGTTCCTAAATATGCTATTTGACAAACAAAGAGTAGATTCAAATATATATTTGAAACATGAAAGACGTTCAAAACTTCCATGTTAGAGTTCTACTCTCCCTTTTCCAGTGACTTCTATTGTGATATCATCACACATGAGGATGGGAGGTCACATGCATGAAATAATAAAAGATAAAATATTTTTAGTGGCTTCCATGTTATGGGATGTGTCTAAATATAGGATCCATGCATCTGGAGAAGAACGAATAGAAATCAAATCATGAGAATTACCTCTTTTTCTGGCATTTGGTCTCCCGACTTATTCTTGGTATTCTCGAGAATGTAATCCCCAAGATTGTTTTATTGAAATGCCTTCTCCATGCATGATGATCCATAATGGTATTTTTTATCCCCATTTCCTAGGGATAACTAATGATATGATGTCTTGAGGCCCTCAGGTTGCATACATCATGTATCGAGAGACAGATGATCGACAGTGTCCACATGCACATACAAAGAATCGCATCACCACCACATGTCCTAGGTTCATCACGATGGCATTCACCACATCAACTTGCTTCCGAAAGACAATGGGTGTTTCTCCATGAGGTACAAGTTGGTTATTGTGGTAAGTGTCTCTTTAATATTTGAGGAATTTGAGTATGTTCCATTTTAATTTTCTTTTGATTATGTAACATCTACTTGGAAATTATGTTATTTTCCCTATTTCACGTTGGTGGTTGACATTGCGCCCTAGTAAGTGGTAACCCTTAGGGATGGGTTTTCTCCTTGGAGCTTCCCTTGATGAGTCATAATGCCATTCCCAATCATACTTATCACTTTCCACACTTCATCCCCTCATCTCTTTATCTTTTGGGATTTTTGGGTGTACTGCCCAAGAAGGGATTGTATCTCATTTCATGGGAAGAAGGGGATGAAGGCCTAGAGGGAATGTAGATGGAAAAAGATAAAATTTAAATCATAACTTTATGTATTCTCTCTGAAAGAGGTCTTGAGAATAATGAAATATTTCTCCTAAAAAATCAAATACCTCTAAAAGAAAATACACACACATATATATAATGTCCCACTTGTTGAGGATTCTACAAAAGTGTGTTACAAGCTTGACTTTACCCCTATGGAACTCTCTATACCTATCCCTTCAAGTGACATTGTGGTACTTCCCCCCAAGATTTATTTTACTCATAGGGAGTACCTAGTCATTCTATACCTTAATTAATTAATGGTAATAAATGGGCCTGGAAAAAGGATGCATTAAAAACGAAGGTGCAACACATCCTCTACAAAGGCACCCATAAATGAGACACTAAAAACCCTTGTATGTCATGAACCCCATGCCCAAAAGTATTACCCTCCATCCACTTCATCTTCTCCACATGACATAGAGAGGGGTCCACCTGGGAAACACTCCTTGACTTGGGGAATCATTCACCCAATAGGTAACCTTGTCAACCCTCCCATACCTAAGCTTGGAAAATTGCATAAGGTCTTTGAGAACTTGCTTAATTTGATGAGGTAGTTTTTGTTGTACATTCTTGGATGGGTATTATATTAAATGTGATTTTAATTTCCATGATTCTTTGACTTGAGATCCTTGTAGTGAACACTTGTCTGTCTTTGCAGGACCTTGACTAGTGGACGATTTGGAGGAACAAGCCCAAATTGGGCATTCATTGGGGAAAGAACCCCAGAGGTTGGATCCATGACCCACACCTTTGAGGAAGGTATAATATGAAAGTTTCCTTTGGAGGCAAAGGAAGACACCATGGAGGACCTTACCTAGCCCCTACAAGCCCAACAAATTTTCCTTTGTAGGCAAAACATTACTTTAGAGGGCTTTATGTCACCCTAGGGCTAGGGTTTTGGTGGTGATGATGGACATTTGACACATTTTGATGGAAAGAGCCCTTGCAGTGAGGAGGAGACCTTTGGATTAAGGACATATGTCCTTTGGATGCCTAGTGTTATCTCCTTCATCCCCAATGAATTGAACAAATTGCCAAAATGTTACCCTAGAGAGGGTTGACGCCACCCTTTAGGATTTCTTATGTGCATTTTTAAAGTTAAATTTAATATTTCTTTGTAAAGGGGAAAAATAAAGGGAGAATGGCTCCCATATTTTGTGGTTTACCCTAATTTATGTGGAAAAATACTTTTTAGGACTTTTGTATAAATAACTATCATTGACATTTCATTTTATCATAACTCTCCCATCTTGGAGAAGATACTTGGCTGAAAGTTTTTCCCTCCTTGGGAAAAATCGATTTCTCTCTTTCTTATGAAAAAATTTGGATGTTGAGGGTTTATCTTGTGGAGGAAAGTGGTGCATTATCCCTTGAAAGCTTGTATCTTGTTTTGTGGTGGAATTTACTTAGTAAATTAGGGTTTGATCTTGCATCTTGTGGAATTGGTAAGGAAATTTCGACATTAGTTGGTATTTTCTTCTTGTTACATGCTATTCTTGTTTGAAACCCTAGGAGGAGTATAAGTGTATACACCCTCCACCAAGTTTAATTTCATTTGTTGGTTGATAATTTTATTTTGGAAAGGTTGCTAGGAGGAGTACAAGGGTGTACACCCTCCTAGATTTACCTTAGTTTGGTTTTCATGCCCTAGGGATTAAAATGGATTACTGATGCAGGAGCATCATCAGCAAGCACGCGTGGCAGGAAAACGCAGTGCCTAGGAATCATATCGAAATATTAAAACGCTGGAAGTTACTGCGAATATTTCAAAGATGATTGAAAAATGGAAGAAGATCAAACTCTTGGAAGATGAATGATCATGAGTGATCTAGGAGTTTCACTCCTAGTCTTGAATATAACTGAACTTAGGTAGAAGTTAGGTTTTCATTTTGGAGTAGATGGGTAGTTTGGGGGGAACCTGTTGATGGGTCTTAAATCCCTTGACTCAACAGTAGGAACCAAACCCACCATCAAGGCCCAATTAGACTCTGCAGCGTTTAATAGTGGAATGGTTCTCCAGATCTTGCGATCCGGCCAAATTATCGATGGGCTTTACGTTTTCTTGTGAAGACTCTTCCTTTAGTTTGGACTATTCTCTTTTGTATATTTTCTCTTAGGTTGGACCGATATGAGATGTAAGCTAGTATAAACCAACTTGGAAATGAAAATGGAATTAATCTTAACTAAGGGGAAGAGGTTGAACTTGGGATAACCCGTTGCTCAAGCATGCAGACGACAATTTTATACCACAGGCCTAGTACTAATACATTAACCATGTGATCATCCAATTACTATCTAAGATACTAACTACTAGAAAGAAAACACATATGCAATGAGATAATGGCAAGAAAAATAATTCATCTACCAGAACCATTCATCACATAATAACACAATGATTCATCTTCATCATTAAAGAAAAGAACAACAAAACTTGCACCAGATAACTTGACAACATAATTAATTTCTCTTACTCATTAAAAAATCATTCATGAAACAAGATAGGAAATAGTTCTTCTCCACATCCAATCACACATGCAGTTGATGAAAATAACTTGTCTTTGTTCCATAAGGACTTCTCAATTCAAAGTAGCTTCAAAATAATTCTTAAAAACCAGAAAGATAGATTTCTTGCCACAACCATTGACCCCTAACTAATTGGTTGATGTATTTATTTATAATCTAGAGTTCAACTGAAAACAACGGCTAAGTGCAGTTTAAGCAAAGCAAAATACGCCATGTGGCGTCATCTTCTAACAGTTTCTTTAACAGTCAACTCAAAATAGTTCTCTGAAAGGATGTATTTTCTCATACTCAGACCAACTGATAAATATTTCATCGTAGGTTTGAGCCCATGGGAACCTGCGTTGCTCCATCGAAGCCACGTAGAATACTTTGATCTCCACGGCATGTGGCCAGTACTTCACTAAACTGGTGTTTAACTATTGTAGCATGGTTTGAGCCTTCATCGGATGTTCCATAAATCTTTGAACTTGTCCTGGCGACGTATCAATCACCTTGGCTATATCTTCAGCCCATAGTGAATCTTGCTTGGCATGTGATCTGACTATGTCGTATAAGTCGATAAAGTTGTTGGGGTCGCTGAACTCGGGGAATCCTATATCCTTCATTGCTTCGTTGATTTTTTTCCCAATGTTTCCTTTGGGTTCCTTAGAGAGGTTATAGAGAGAAATTTATTGGGTAGTCGGAAGGATATTTCTTGCAATCAGGATTGACATCATTTAGAAATTACTTATCAGGAAAACATAGGAAGATGTAAGCGGGAAAAAAAAACAAATTGATGCGTACCTGTAGAGCTTGCTAGTATTGATTGGTAAATACTTACGTGATCCCAATAACCTTTTTGAATGACCTGTAGAGTCTTTGTCCGCGTCACTGCTCCTCTTCAGTTTGGATGAGTTATATCCACATGCCATAGCATGGTAGATTAGGTACAACAGATACGAGCATTGAAGCCATTCCAGAGACTAATTGCCCCTTGGGTTTTTGGAAAGGATGCTAGAGATGAACGTGTGTCGAAAGTGTGCATCATCTCCCAAAAGGTTGGATGTTGCAATAAAGGAAGTCGTTAAACCCCCCAAGTCAAGGTAATTTGTTACCCCAGACACTGTATCACCAAGTGTTTCAACCAAAATTCACTAATAATGGAGGTTGGGAAGATTAAAGAGATTGGAAATGATTATACCATATATTCTTTGAAACTCCTATCGGTTGCATTTCACATGTCCTGGATCATATCCATCGTGTAGATATGATGCGTTAATTCTTCAAAACACCCCGTTGTAATGTATGAGTATTCCTTGGAATGTTCCATCTCACTACTCTACTCTAATATAACTCTTAGATGTTTTGTGCAAGTTCTACACATTAGTTGAGTTTGTATACAAGTAGGGACTGGTCTTGTGAGTCCAATTCTATCAGACTCTGTGTCATGGCCCTTCATCTTTTCGTGGACGTCTAAGCATGCACATGCTTTATCTCCATGGGATCCCCTCAAAACACGAGACAAGGTGTGCGAGGCAGCCGGAGCGCCAGGTCTGAACCCCAACATGCCTGGGACTCTTTCTTATTGTCATCACATGTCTCCAAGATTTCAAAAGGATATCCTTACCTTTTCTCCGAAAATATGTCAACACCTCAAGCGGAGGTCTAAGTGGAGAAAATTTCATCTAACAAACACAGGTTGGAGGCCACGCCCTCTTAAAAGTCGACACTGCGGAAGAGGGGAAGGCCCAGAAAAAATAAGGAAGTAGGAGGAAGCCACATCCATACTAAGTTGAATGCATACTCGGCTACTGAGGAGTTCATGATACATTCTACCTGGCTAGAGCCCATCAATACTGTCAGTCGAGGAAGTAGGAGCCAAATGCAAAGGATAGGGGTATCCGGTTCTAACGTTGAAAACCCCAATCAGCAGCTAGAGCAGGCACAACTTTCCATAGCCGAACTTTATCAAGAAAATAGAGAATTACAGAGAAAACTGGCGGCATAGAACTAGGAGGTATCAGCACCACCAGGTCGCAAAGGAAGCACAAATTGTCTCAAGAGGTAGCTTTGGGAAGAACAAGATACGTTTGTGAAGTTGAGCGAAGCACAGAGGATGATGGAGGAAGAGAACATAATAACATTGCAAGGCGCACAGAGAAGTCCGGGAGAAGGTTCGTGTGAAGGAGATACATGATAGGTAGGCCCTTGTTTTGTATTCTCGAAAGTGATGTATGTTTTGATAGTTTTCCCTATTTTCTTTGAGAATTTTCAAATTCTTGATGTAACCGGGTCGATTGGCCAAGGTGTTGTTAGTGTTTATTGTATGTAACCTTGTAACACCCTGTTTCCCCCAGATTGTAAGTATAACTGAACTGGCCAAGGACTATGGAAAAAACTCATAAGTAGGAATATGTGCTGTAAATGGACCTGCAGGGAGAGGTCAATGAATGTAAATGATAGATTGAATATTATTGAATTTATTGCAGAACTGCTGAGAGGGGATGTGCGGAAAAGAGACCACGATTGTGGTGGAGGGCACCTTGAAAAAGGGGCGTTAACTTCCACCAAGAATTAAAATACCATATTTGGACTCCACTGGCCCGGAGAACCAAACGCGGCTCGCTAGCCCTGAAATAAATGCCTTGCAGGCTGGTAGGTTGATGGCTTGATGAGGGATGGGGAGGTGAACCACCTATCCGTAGAGCCATCATGACTGACCAGCGTGAGGGTAATCGTGCCACACGCAACCTCGCGAGAGGATAAGGTGAATGGCTGGAATGATTGACGGGGGGAAGACGCGAGGGGAACTCTGGAAATCTCTATGCAGAGTGAGTGATCGCAGGGAGGAAGGATTGCAACCTTCGCTCCTGGACACTGGAATACAGGAAGACGCAAGTCTCAGGAAATCGTGGTCTCAGCTCGGGGGTCGCTAGTGGTAAATCCATTTGGAGTCGCTACGCCTACGGTTGGGTGGAAACGAGCACCCCTCTCAACAGTCGCTTCCATTGCTGAACTTTCTTCTGATAAGTGTTTCGCTCATATTGCATCTTGAATTTATATGCTGACATATATGATCATAGACTTGTGGAATGGTATATGTTCTCCTGTGTATGAATGTCTGTGTAGAAATTGATGATAAGGAGTAGATATTAGCTCATAGAACTGTAAAATTGTAAAGGATTGCAGCATGAGAGTGTTCGCGTAATGCTTGATAAGAATAAGTTGATATATGCTTATCACAGAGAATAACATGCACGACATACATTAATAAAATTAAGCCAATCATGCCCAGCCATTCTCGGGAAGTTGTCTTCCTTTATCCGCTTACGGAAATGCCCTGGTAAGGATCTCTTCACAGAGATTTCCGCCTTGGAAAGGCTCACCAAGACCCAAAGGAATGAATCTAGACTGTTAAGACCTCGGCCCAACCACCCATCAGCCGTTGGATCCGGAGAAACTGCGCAGGGGTTAAGCGCAGGGTTAGGCGCACGAGGAAGTAATCTGAGCCATCAGATCTGGAGTAGAATTCCCGTAAATCGTTGGATCGGAAAGAGTTGCACGGAGTATAGCCTTTGGAAGGGAAGCGTATAGGAGAAGTGATCTGAACCGTCAGATCTTAGGTCATAGTCCCGACAGCCGTCAGATTCRAGAAGTAGCATCGRARTTAAACCCTAGTGTGCAGAGAAAGAGTCCTAGCCGTTGATCTCGRCAGGACACGTGTCGGYGTCCTGRAAGGCATCGDGACTTCACCCCTCGGAGATTTTGGGAGTGTAGAACCGTTGCAATGGGAAGTCGCGATTCGCGGATTCCCGATAGGATCTGAACCGTCCAAACAGTAGGGACACGTGGCAGAGGATCCCGGAGAGTCGGAGTTCGGCATATCAGGAATCGGCTTATCGGGGATTTCGAATGCATAGAGTTCTTGCCACTCGGAATCGCGATCCGCGATTTACCGATGAGATCTGAGCCGTCCGTTCACACGGGACAGGTGTCAGAGATCGGGCGAAAGTCGGGGTTCGGCATTTCGGATTTTTCGAATACAAAGAACTCTTGCCATACGGAATCGCGATCCGCGAAACCCCGATGAGTGGGAGCTAGCTGTCAGCACAGTAGCAGAAGGGGATACGTGTCAACACTCTGAGGAGTCATCGGGATTTTGGAGGCATCGGGGTTTTACAGGTCGAGAGAACCGAGATCTCTTAAGCCTCGAAACTCCGATAGAGAACCCCAGCCATTGATCTCAGCCAGAACACGTGGCAAGAGATCCCGAAGAGTCGGGAATCGGGGCCATTCAAGTCTCGAAAACAGCGATAAGATCTGGACCGTCCATCGGAAGGACAGGTGTTAGAATATCAAGCACCATCGACGTTTGACACATCGGGAAATCGGAATTTCCGAGGACAAGAGACCCGGGGCAGGATAAGTCGCGATATCCCGAGAAAAGGATCTCAACCGTGGATCTTGGTAGGACGCGTGGTAGGAGATCTGGGCGAGTCGGCATTTGGAGCATCGGGTTTTCCAAAGGCGAGGAACTCTTTCATATGGAAATCTCCCGACGCAATCGTAACCGTTAGCCTGAGGGGCGCGTGTCCAAATATCCTGTAGAGATCGGGGTTCGGCATCTCGGGACTCTCGGTGACGAGAAACTCACGACAGGAGAAGTCGCGAAATCCTGAAATACGACGGTCCCATAGTCATAGCATTCTAGTGGAGGACAGGTGTCACTCCATGCCATCATAGGGAGTGGGGGCCATAGACGCCAAAGTAAGGGACAGGTGTTGGAAGGCCAAGCTGGGCCGTGAGTCAACGCCAAGTGGCATCGGGGATCGGAGGTTCGGAATTTACGAAGGCCTGTGCATCACGGCATCATAAACCCCGAAACCCCGATGGGTAGCTATAAGGCTGCGGACATATGGTAGCAGGTCTTGTGTATTCGGGAGTTGAACCAAGAGAGCTAATGCGTAGGGGAGCGCGTCGAAATTCGGGGAAACGCGAGTCTTGAGGGTGAATGAATCTTGACACTAGAAACCCCGAATTCCCGATATAGAACCGGGGATTGGTATTTTGCTAATGCGAGTTTAGGGAGATTGTTCATGTATGGGAGTTTAATTCACAAAATTTTTAAAATATGATAGTGGGTATGTTACAAACCTAAACCCGGCGGGAGCCTATATAAAATTTTGAAAATGTTTTTCTGGAACAGATTCTAGTCATAGCAATTGAAAGCATCGTGTTTCCTCTTTCTGTGTAAATCTATCGTGTTCTTATTCAAGCTTATCATAATTATGTGATTTTGTAATTACCTTTGTCCTGAGTTATTTTGTAAGTTCATTGACATTTTGCTTTAGAAAATTCCGATGCCGAATGATGTCGACGTGGAGTTACTAACTCAGGGCTTATTAAAATAAAACCTAGAACTCAGCTTGTGGTTAAGGGTTGCACTCGGGACTTCGTTTACATCGATCGTGCTAAATTGAGCTAGATATTGCGACTGTCGACGCCGGGTGAGTATCGAGGATCGACATTAAAAAATCAATGCATAGTTTCTTAGGGGTTTATCATCCTTCAAAACTCCCGATGCCGAAAACATCCTAGAGATCGACAATTATTATTTCATTTTTCATTCAATGCTTATTATTTTAACTTTCGTCGATGTCAGAATGATCGATCATCAACGATATTCTTGGTGGTGCTTGTCGCAAAATAAATTTCGCGTCTTCCGATGCCGATGAATATCGGGGCTCGACAACTTTGATTCTCTGTAGCATTTTCTTTCACGTTTAATCCTTCCCGATGTCGAAATCCTTAAGCATGTCCAGGAAAACTTTGACTGTCATTTCTCTAATTTAGATATTCGTCTTTTAAGTTAATGATTTTTCACATGTCCAAGCAATCTTTTAAAGACTTAATGAGAAACAAAAATGATAAGAAAAGGACACATTTTCCATATTAGACAATGACAAAAGATCAAGTGGTACCCACAAAGTGAGATTTGACGTAGATTTTTAGGGTGTGTTGAGTGCTCAACAAAAACCTAAGGACCCTTTGAGATAAATATAGGTTTTGTACACCCAAATGAGGTTGTTGTGAGTTAGTAGGAAATTTCTAAGTTTTTAGATGTTGTTTGGTCATATATGTAGCCATTTACTTCTGAATGAATATAATAGAGAAAAGTTGATCCAATGCATGGTGTTATTATTTTTTGCAGTTTCCTGTTATTATTGTTTTTCATGAATGAATGAATTTCATTACGAATATATGAAATTGTGAGATGTTTGCATAAGTTTCAGTCCTCAAGGAATGCATTGACGAAATCTATTTCGATTTTGAAGCTTAGAAGAGAGAGAGGGAAACTTTCCCTTTGCTAGGAGTGCAAATTGACTACTACAAGGTGTGCACAATTGTTTGCAAAGACCCAAATATTGCGTAAGAATCTATTGTAAGGAGTGCACAGATCCGAAACTTGACTAAGTGTCGAAGGGACACTTTAAGTAGTCGAAGGAGAAGAAGGTAAGAAAGCTCGGGAGAATGTTAATTCATCAAGAGGGAGCAAGGATCCCTTTGGAAGAAGCAAAGGGTAGAATCCCTTAGAAAATCGAGAAAATTGAAAATCTCAGAAGGAATAGTGGTTCGAGACCATAATCGAGACATACAATAGTCAAGCACGCAAGATGAATCTCAAAGGCAATAACCTTTGACACTTAGAATTTTTCCCAATTAGGGAGGAATTAAAAGCTCAAGAGGAATAGTTTGGGCTGTCAATCTGGGAGAATATTTGACCATCGATTCCTTTCGTTGAGAAGAGGATTTTGCGGATCGGGGAAATCATGAGGAGTGGAGCGTAACCTCCTAAAACACGAAGAGGATATCCGCACCATTGGATCAAGGAGGGTCATGGACTGTTGATCTTACGCGAGCGGATTTCGGGAATCGAAAATCGAGAGAAAGGAGGTGAGCCATCTCCCAAATTCGTGAAACGTGAAGTCCCAAAACATGAAGAAGATATATGGGTTGTTGGATCATGGAGGGTTGTGTACTATTGATCTGACGGGAGTGGATTTCGGGAATCATAAATTGGGAGAAAGGAGGTGATCTATCTCCTAACTTCATGAAATGAGAAGTCTCAAAACGCTCGGAACTTGAGCCCCAGGTTCTAGCCGGAGGTCACGTAGATGGAAGCCAAGGGGAGGAGCTAGTGCTTGCTAGGATCTTATTTTAGATTTCAGAATTGAGAGAGTCGAGAGTGACTCATATCAAAACACCTAAAACCCAAAGTCGTGAAGCACCTTTTGGATCAGCGCTTGGTCACAGTCGGTGATCGCATGAGGAATGCTTACGCCCAGTGCTAGTTCACGTGGGTGAAGTTTCGCATGGACCTGTGGATTTAGGTCATGAAGGTTCCAACAGGGATCCAAAGAGCTACTCCAGCTTAGAAAAATTTGAAGATCCATTGACCGGGAGGTTGGTAGACCCCGCACAGGTGGGGGCACTGCATCAAGTGGTATCAAAGCCGGTTATTTTTGTTTTTCTTGCAGACAGTAGACAAAGGAGATAAGAGACAAAAGAAATTGAAGTTGTACTATGTGTGTGGGATAAAGTTAGCACAATGCCACCGAGGAGACGATTGGATCGACCTTTAGCCAATCATGTTGTAGAAAGATAAATGTGAGATATCCATGCAAGATTAGAGGCGATGGAGGCAACATAGAGGAGGGAACCTTATGTTGGAGACATAAGCGATGAAGAGAGTGAAGAAGTAGAAGTCAAAGAAGATGCAAGGGAAAATGTTGTCGAAGAACTCTTGCTGAGAGAAGTTGTTAGATTGGGAGATAGAGCCAAGATAGAGCTCCCAATGTATGAAGGCAATTTGGATCCTGAAGAGTTGCTGGATTGGATAAGATCCATTGCCAAATATTTCGACTATGAAGATGTCGATGAGGAGAAAAGAGTGAGACATGTCGTCACCAGGCTAAAAGGACATGCAACACTGTGTTGGGATGAATTCTAGGCTGAGAGGAGAAGAAAAGGCAAACAAAAGATAAATAATTGGGACAGAATGGTAGCCAAGATGAAAGCTAAATTCATTCCCAAAGATTTTCATATCAATCTGTTCAGGAAGCTGCAAAACCTTAGACAGAAGGATATGACATTTAAAGAGTACACAAAGGAGTTCTACAAGATAAACATCAGAACTTGATAAAGAGAGAAAGATAAAGAAAAAATTTCCCGGTATATAAATGGCCCGAGGTATGAAATCTAGGATGAGATCAGCATGATTTCAGTAAGGAAAGTGGAAGATGCTTACCAGTTTGCACTGAAGGCGAAAGAGAAGTTGGCCAAAAAACAAAACCTGCGAGGCAGAGGTAGAAGCCCAGCCCCGAACAAAGGCAAGGGAGTTTCCCATGACAAGGCACAAAAATCCAAAGACGAGACTGAGGAACCACACAGTCACTCAGAAAGAGGAGGAATTTCCCGAGGAAGACAGGTTGGTGGAATAAGTTCTTCTAGAGGAAGAGGAATAAATAGAGGAGAAGGTGAAGCTCAAATTTCGAAAGAACAAAGAAGGAATGTTGAAATAGAAGGAGAAAGGGATGGAACATCCTTGATGTTGAGAAAAGTTCTCTTAAAACCAGAGGCAGAGGTTGAAAATCCATTGCAGAGGAACAGTCTATTTAGGACAACTTGCAAGACTAAAGTTAGAGTATGCAAGGTGATAATTGACAGTGGGAGCACTAATAACTTAGTATCCACAAAGATGGTGGAGAAATTGGAGATGGAGACAACTGCACATCTGAAGCCATACAAATTCTCATGGTTGCAGAAAGGATACCAGGTAATGGTCACTAAATAGTGCCTTTTTGAATTAAATATAGGAGGATATAGAGATGAAATTATGTTTGATGTAATTCCCATGGATGTATGTCATATTTTGTTTGGAATATCATGACAGTTTGATAGGAATGTCATTCATTATGGGAGGAATAATACATACACCTTGGAGAAGAATTGTAAGACACACATGTTTCTACCAATAGAAGAGAATAAAGTGAAAGAGGAAGCCAACACAAACATACTTCTCATGAGTGGGAAGGAACTCCTAAAAGAAGTCAAGAAATAATAGGAGATGTAGTTTGTTGTGGCAAGGAAACCCAGATTTATCCTTACAAGTACTTTGATGGATGATTTACCTAAATAAGTTCATGAATTGTTGGATAATTTTGTTGACATAGTGGTGGATGAGCTACCTAAATCATTTCCACCCATCATAAGTATCAGCCATCATATTGTTTTGATACCAGGAGCAAGTATGCCAAACAAAGAAACATACAGACTGACACCTCGAGAGAATGAGGAGGTAAAGAACCAAGTCCAAGAATTGTTAGACAAAGGTTTCGTCAAAGAGAGATTGAGTCCATGTGTAGTTTCGACTGTGTTGAGTCCAAAGAAGGATGGAGGATAGAGAATGTGTACAGACTCAAGAGCCATCAACAAGATCACCATCAGGTATAGGTTCCCTTTGCCAAGAATGGATGATTTGATGGACTATTTAAGTGGAGAAACTTTATTTTCTAAGATAGATTTGAAAAGTGGATATCACCAGTTAAGAATGAGAGAAGGTAATGAGTGGAAGATAACATTTAAGACAAATGAAGGTTGTATGAGTGGCTTGTTATGGAATTTGGATTAAAAAATGCCCCGAGTACTTTTATGAGGCTGATGAATGAAATACTGAAATATTTCATTGGCAATTTTGTGGTTGTATATATGGATGATATATTGGTCTTTAGTGGGACTAAAGAGGAGCATTTGAGACACCTGACACTAGTGATGAGGAGACTACAACAGGAGAAGTTGTTGATAAACCTGAAGAAGTCCTATTTTATGAAGACAGAGCTCATTTACTTGGGTTTTATGATCTCTTCAAATGTACTGAAGATGGATCCATAGAAAGTGAAAGAAATCAAAGAATGGCCATCACCAAGGAGTACATTTGAGGTAAGAAGCTTCCATGGATGAGAAAGTTTCTATAGGAATTTCATCAGATATTTCAGTGGGATTTGTGCACCAATGATGGATACAATGAAGAAGAGGCACAAGTATTTTAAATGGATAGAGGAGGCCGAGACGAGCTTCAATATACTAAAGGAGAAAATAATAGAATGACCAATTCTGGTCTTACCAAATTTTGGAAAGACATTTCAAGTGAGATGTGATGCAAGTGGAGTTGCAATTGGAGTAGTTTTGAGCCAGGATAATAGGATTGTTACCTATTTTAGTGAGAAGATAAAGGAGACTAATATAAGATACTCCACATATGATACGTAGTTTTATGCCATAATTCAAGCCTTGAAGAAATGGAGACACTACCTTGTTCCATAGGAATTTGTCTTGTATAGCGACAACCAAGCTTTACAATTCATAACCAGACAGGAAAAATTGAATCAGAGGCATGCAAAGTGGATTGATTTTATGTAGAATTTTACTTTTTTCATAAAACATATTGTTGGGAATGCTAACAAAGTTGATGATGCATTAAGAAGGAGATGTTTGATTCTGCAAGAGTTTCTGGTGAAGACCTTAGAGTTTCAACACCTGAAGGATATGTATTGTGATGATCCAGATTTCAAGGAAGCATACGACGCATGTGAAAATCTTATGCTGAGAGACAGGAGCCAGTGGATAGAGTATATGATTCAAGAGGGATTGATGTTCAAGGGAAATCAATTGTGCATACAAAAATTCTCAATGAGGGATAACCTTTTGAGACTTCATGGACTACATGGACTAGTTGTGAGACTTCATGGACTACCCAGGAGCATTGTCTCAGACAAAGACATTAAATTTGTTGGTCATTTCTAGAGAACACTATGGAATAAGTTGGGGATAGATTTTTCCTTCAGCTCAACCTATCTCCCTCAGACAGATGGAAAAAATGAGGTGGTAAACAGAAGTTTGGGAAACTTATTGAGGAGTCTGGTCACTAAGCATCATAATCAGTGGGATCAGATTCTGCCACAAGCAGAAATTGCACACAATGACTCACAAACAGGAGCACTGTAAACAACCCATTCCAGATATTGTATGGAATGCAACCCATGGGGGTATCTGAGTTGAGAGACTTGGAACAGAGTGAGATTAGAAGTGGTGGAGCAGAATATTTTTCAACAGAAATGAAGAAGCTCCATAGCCAGATCAGAGGACATTTGTAGAGCTCTAGCCAAGAGTACAAGTGTAGAGTTAATCAACATTGTCGAGATATTCAATTTGAAATAGGAGACCAGGTTCTGACACATCTCAGGAAAGAAAGGTTCCCTAGGAGAACATATAACAAGTTAAAGATGAAGAAGATAAGGCCATGTAATATCTTAAGGAATTTTGATGCAAACGCCTATGAGATTGAGCTACCATATGATGTGGGCATATCACCCATATTCAACGTTTCAGGCCTGTATCCTTACAGGAAAGATGAAACAGAGGGATCAAAAGACCAGGAGAAGGTCCAGTAGGAGAAACAAATCCATGCAGAAGAAAAACCACATATCGAGAGGATAGTTGATCAGAGGATTGGCAAGAAGACCAGGAGGAAGACCTATTTGAATATCCGGTCAAGTGGAAGGGACACTTAATAGAATATGCCAGTTGGGAAAATGAAGCTGATATCCAGAAGCATGGAAATTCGGTGCAGGAGCTCATGGACATGAGTCCATGAATTTTTGTCCAGGCGAGTATGATGCAAGAGCATCTTCAGCAAGCACATGTGGCAGGACAACTCAGCACCTAGGAATCATTTCAGAATCTTAAAACCTTGGAAGTTATTGTGAATATTTTGGAGCTAATTGAAAAATGGAAGAATATCAAATGCTTGGAAGCTGAATGATCACGAGTGATCTGGGAGTTTCACTCTTAGTCTTGAATGCAACTGAACTTAGGTAGAATTTAGGTTTTCTTTTTGGAGTAGATGAGTAGTCAGGAGGGAACCCTAAGGAACCTCTGAGATAAATAGAGGTTTTGTACACCCAAATGAGGTTGTTGTGAGTTAGTAGAAAATTTCTGAGTGTTTAGTTGTTGTTTGGTCATATTTGTATCCATTTTCTTATGAATGAATATAAAAAAGAAAAGTTGATCCAATGCATGGTGTTAATATTGTTTGCAGTTCCTTGTTACTGTTTTTTTCATGAATGAATGAATTTCATTACGAATATATGAAATTGTGAGATGTTTGCATAAGTTTCAGTTGTTTCTCTTCAATTAAGTCTGTGAAAGGTGTGCACATAGTCTGCAAGGAGTGCATTGATGTAATATGTTTTGATTCTGAAGCTTAGAAGAGAGAACGGGAAAATTTCCCTTTTCTAGGAGTGCAAAGTGACTGTTGCAAGGTGTGCACAATCGTCCGCAAGGACCCAAATCTTACGTAAGAATATGTTGCAAGGAGTGCATAGATATGAAGCTTGACTAAGTTTCGAAGGGACTCTTTAAGAAGTCGAAGGAGGAGAAGGCAAGAAATATCAGGAGAATGTTAAGTCGTCAAGAGGGTGCAAGGATCCCTTTGGAAGAAGAAAATGGTAGAATCCCTTAGAAAACTCAGTAAATAGAAAAGCTGAGAAGGAATAGCGGTTCGAGAGCGTAAGCAGGACCCAAAATAGTCAAGCTCATAGGAGGAATCTCAAAGGCTGTAACCTTTGACACTTAGAATTTTTCCCAATTCAGGAGGGATTAAAAGTTGAGGAGGAATAGTTTGGGTCATCGATTTGGGAGAAGTTCTGACCATCGATTCCTTTCGTTGAGAAGGGGATTTCACGGATCGGGGAAATCATGAGGAGTGGAGCGCAAACTTCTGAAATGGGAAGAGGATATTTGGATCATTGGATCGTGGAGGATCATGGACTATTGATCTGATGAGAGCAGATTTCGAGAATCGAAAATCAGGAGAAAGGAGGTGAGCTATCTCCCAACCTCGTGAAACACAAAGTTTTGAAACACGAAGAGGAGATCTGGGTCATTGGATCGTGGAGGGTCGTGGACCATTGATCTGACGTGAGAAGATTTTGGGAATCAAAAATTGGGAGAAAGGAGGTGAGCTATCTCCCAACTTCATGAAACGCTCGGAAGTTGAGCCCCGGGTTCTAGTCGGAGGTCACATAGACAGAAGCCAAGGGAAGGAGCTAGCGCTCGCTAGGCTCTTATTTCAAATTTCAGAATTGGGAGAGTCGGGAGTGACTCATATCAAAACACCCAAAACCCAAAGTCATGAAGTGCCTTTTGGATCAGCGCTTGGTCACAGCCGGTGATTGCATGAGGAACACTTATAGCCGATGCTAGTTTTCTCGGGTGAAGTTTCACGAGGACCTATAGATTTGGGTCATGAAGGTTCCAGCAGGGATCCAAAGAACTACTCCAACTCAGAAAAATTTGAAGATCCATTGACCGAGAGGTTGGAAGACCCCGCTGAGGTGGGGGCACTGCATCAATTACACCCCTAGGGATATTCTGGATCTAACTATCACATCCAATAATCCATTTACCCAATATATTAAAGGCACTAATTTGAAAATTTCATTGGAGAAATAAATTACTTGCATTGGAAAATGTGATTTAACGAGATATTGATTAGGTTCAAAGTGCAATCAATTGTATGCTTTATATGACTACTTGAGCCACTAGGGCGTCTCATTTAGCCAAAAAAAAAAATCGTTGTCATAACTAAAAGCTACAGCCAATAGGGTTGCAAAAAAACACTCTATAACTTTTATTTTTTCTCTCTTTTCAACCGTCAAAATTTGCTAGAAAGTTGCCATAATAATCTACTTGTCATTGTGCATCTTTTGTGTGGTTTACTTGTAATTTTTGGTAATTGGAATTTTCTTCTATAGAAATATTTTTCTACATCCATAAGGCTGTCATAATATCTCTTCAATAATATTACTTAACAACCTTACATTGTTTCTAAAGTCTTGTCTTATCTTACTTGAGTTATACTAGTCATTGCTAGATTTATCTCTTGCATATTTAACTATACTTTCAATGACCTATTTATCATCTTTGATTGTTATTTACTTGTTGATTTATATAATTTTTTACTACTACTATATAGGAAAAAAATATTCACTTTTTTGTCCATTGGATATTTTGTCTTATATCTCTTCAATTTGTCTTGTCTCAAGAAGGTCTGACACTTTGGTGCAGATACTTGAGACCTTTGGCAATTTCCCTCAACCACCAGCAATCATTTCAAGACTCCCTTCATTTCCATATTTGACCTATAGGGGGTTATATTTATGTCTCTTCATTTCCCATCTCAATCCCCCCAAGGTCACTCGAGATTCCCCCCTTGTGTAGGATTTCTCCTTCACTAAAGCATAGGGAGGATTTATGTAAGGTGACAGTGAGTAGACTCTCCTATAGTTCTCTCCATCTTGTGTATTGGTTCAGGTTTTTCCCAACCTACAATTTTCATGATAACAATAGCCACAATTACAGTAACCACATTTTGACTTCCCTTTTCACCTTTGGAGCTAGAGGAATCATTGAAGGGTTTGGAATTGACTTCTTTCTCTTGTTAAGAATGTGCCTTTCCCTTTCCTTTCTTCTTGGACTTCAAATTGGATGTGTTGCTTCTCTCATGCACAACAAGTGCATGCACATTGGAACCCTTGATTGTCCCCATTTTGATGAGCTTATCTTCTTCATGCATTAGGGACTCAATGAATCGATCCAATGTAGGAATTTTCCACACTTCTCCTTAAGTGAATCTCATTGTATGGAATGTTGAGACAAACACTACATACTCCAGACCAAGTTTGGACAAAATAGAAAGGATCAACTGATTGTGTTGAATTTATTTTTCAATACCACATCCCCTTAGATGAAGGAGAAGGGATCAAACTTCGTGAAGAAGTCTTGGATATTATCAAAGATTCTTGGATCCAAGGAATTGAACTCTACCTAGAGCATGTGACCTCTGATCTTGTCCTATTTTCCAAAGAGATATTCCAATAAATTTGTCCAAATCTCATCTAGAGTAGTACAAGATTCAATGTGAAACAATATCTCGATGGACATTGACATGCTAATAAGACCGTAGGCCTCATCCATGCACTTGAAATACCTATTTTTCTTGAAATTTGATGTTGGGTCAACATTTGTAGCAATTTGTATTTGATACAAGCCTCTACTTCTAAGATGATGTAGAATTTTTAGCTTCCACTTGAAATAATTATGTGGCATGAGAATAATTTCTTGTGAAAACTCCATTCTTTCGGTCTACATATTCCTCCTAAACCTAGAAAAAAATTTCCTATGCGCTTTCTCCTAGCAACAAATCTTTGATACCATGTTAATTTTTGGGGAAACTTGCATAGAGAACCTAGCTAGCAAAAAGATATCACAAAGATTACAAGAGAGAAAAGAGAAAGAGATACAATCTTAAAATTGTATTATATGAATGAGTAAAATTAATAATACACATGATATACTCTACATGGATAAGTGAATGTTCCATAGTAGTGATCTAGAGAGATCTGGACATTCACTGACAGAAACCAAAGTAATATTCCACCTAATCCTAGTTAATCGGTGCATGCAATCATCAGTGAAATGAGTGACATGTGTGGAGGTGAGAGAAACTAATGCATACACATGATATGCACCCTCCTAGCTACATGTGTGTGATATGCGCTCTCCTAGTGAGTAAACTAAGGTAAACATGCAACTACAAGTGTTAAAACCAAGGTTTTCATGCATAAGTGTCCTCCACTAGTCTAATTGAGGTGTAACTGACTCTAAACTTAAGAGGGAAGGCACCCTATTTGGTATGAGGTGCCCTAATTTTTAGGGTAATATTATAAAGAGAGAATATTCTCATATATGGAAGCACCCTCAAAATTAGACAATCAACCTTAGGAAAAAAATTACCTAGGTGAGTGTGTAATATCTCCAACACACACTAGTCCAAAAGTAGATTGAGGAATATGTACAACCCCTACTTATTTTATTCTCTACTTTCCTTTATTGGCCATAACTTCTACAAATGTTAAATCTCATTGATAGAACTCTTCTTCTTCAATGTGTCTATGGGAAAAGGGACAAGAAAAATGGAATTTTGTTTTCAAGTAGTCCTTAACCTTATCGAGTAGATCATGCACTGTAAAAGGTATCCCAATAACATGGTGAAGTGCAAGTTCTTGAGATATTGTTGAGGACTTTGCAAAATCCAAATATATATGTTGTGACATATATCTTGAATACAAGGGTTATGGTTTCATCCCTTGTAGACATTGAAGATAGGGTTTTGTGATTAAACCCTAGATTATACTTCTTGACAAGTGAAGGAGAGGAGATGTATTTCCTTAGAGCACTTGCTAGTGTAATGTTTTCTTGTTGCATCTCCTTGGCATTGGTCAGGGTTTTTATTCATTTTCCCTAACTAGGGTTATGTAGACCTAGAGGATTGCACTAGCACAGGGATGAGGCTATGGTATGTACATGAACTTCATTTGTAATATCCCCCTGCAGAGCCCCAGTGGTAATTATGAATTGCAAACATGTTTGTTAGGCTGGTGAGTTGATTTATAATAAGATAGGAGGCTTATGTGATGATTAGGCCAGAGAGCCTAGGATGCTAAGGCCAGGAGCCTGTTTGGTATATGTAATTATGAAAAATTGTTAATAAAAATTATACATCATTGCATGAAGATCCTCCATGAAGAAAGAGTTATGGGGGACTAACCTCCACTAGGTGGGGAAGGGGCTAAGTGTCTAGCAATAGGGGCTAAGCTAGAGGGTTTACCTCTAAAGGGGCTAAGGTTGAGTTATTTACTTGTTATTTAGGGGCTAAGGTTTGACATAATCTTTGTTGTCCTAAGTTCCTAGGGGAAAGGGGAACGAGTGTTAAGTGGAGCTCATGCAACTTCAGGGAGACATGTGTCAACTTGGGCACATGTAGTTTTAAGTGGGAAAGTCATATTGTTTTTGGGATCTCATTCACGAGTCTCACGATTCGGAGGAGGGTCACGATCCTTCACAATTTGTTTTGCACTCTCGCGGGGTTAGTCACCCTGGAAGTCCACCATACTCCCCACCGATGCACGCACTAGTGTAACCTATAGACACTAGAGTTGTCCTGCGTATTTCCTATGAAGCCCGATGAATTTGTATTTTTCCTGAGTTGTGTTGTGTCGTAGTGGTTGGTGGTTTTTGCCAACTCAGTTTTAGCTAAGCTTGGTTTGTTTCCACTTTCGATGTCCATACATGTTTTTCGTTGTTGTTCTCACCCGTGTGTTAGTTGAATGTTGTTGTTGTATTGCTTAGAAGTTGAATTGAAGAATCAGGTTGTCGGGCCTGTGAGCAACTCTCCCGGGTGAGAGATTTTGTTGGGAAGTGAGTTCTCCTGGAAGGGAGCCTCGTAGAAGCTACAGTACTCTGAGACTTCTGGTCCAACATGTTGCTGAAGCCCAAGGTAAGGGAGGTGTAGTAGCCTATGAACTTGTATTAGTGAAGGTGTACCCTCATGGGGTGGAGCAGGCGTGTGGGGAATGAGGGTCTGTGGGTTGTGGGAGTAAGTGGCTCCTGGGATAAAATATCCTTCTTGTTTTTTTGTACAAATTTATTTTTGTCCTTGCCAAGCCTAGAATTCCCTTGCCCGATGGAGTTTAGTCCTAGATCGGGGGTGACCCACTGCTAAGCATGGTGAGCAGCATGGTCTATGGCTAGGAGGTTTGTCAAAGGTCTGCACACAGTTGGTGTACTTCAATTGAAAGATAAGTACCCATTCCTATGTTCATTTACATGTTGTGTATATGTACATGTGTTATAATTGATGAATATTGCATGTATATGTTGTTATATTATGGGTTTTTCCTGTGAGTACTTCATGTATGCTTTTATTGTTATTTTCACATTAATCTATGTATGAACATAATATGTTGTTTGTTTATGTTTATATTTATATGCATATGATAATTGTTGCTTCTATGAGTATCATGGCCCGACCTGTGTGGTCGGGGGTGTTACAAAATGGTATCAGAGCAGAGAAAAATAATGATTTAGTCGTTAGGTAGCACTACCCGGAAGGGGTTGGTGGTCGGGGACATTACAAAATGGTATCAGAGCCAAGGTTCAAGCATTGAGCCTAGATGGGCTAGATAAGTGGTCATTGGAACCAAGGTTTCAAGGAGGAATTTTGTCAAGAAGAACATATTTTGAAACTCAGATAATTTCAAGTGCCAAGAGGTTACCTTGACCGTGTTACGAAGCTCAAGAGGTGTAGCGGTATTATAAAACCATGACAGATGTGGTATTGGGCCGTAGATTAATGTGGGACATTGGAATCTGTTCAGGAGAAGGAGGATAATTCCCAACCATCAGATCTAGAGAAAAGTGCAGGAGGGTTAATCTGCAAGTCCTTCTGAATTTGAGACTTCGGCAAAGTTATGTGTTATAAAGAGGAAGAGGTCGAAGGCCCGAAGCCTTGAAGTTTCCAAAGTGGAACTACACTTTAGATCTAGGGAGAAGATATCAATCATTTGATTGGGCCGAAGTGAATCAGAACCGTTGGATCAAGACAAAGGTGGAAGTTACAACATTGTATGAAGGGTGAAAACTCCCAAAGCTCCGAAGTCTAGAGTTAATCCAGACCATTTGTCAAGAGGGATATGTGTCAACAGATTGGCTTGTTCAGGATTTCGGCATTCAGGAAAATTAGTCTATGTTGGGGTGCGAACTCCCGAAGCCCGAAGCTTTGAAGCCCGAAGAGTCGAAGTAGCAATTCATGATGATGTCACTTGGATTGACATGGACACATGGGTTGTGTGCCACATGTCAATGGGTTTTGAACCTATGGAAGATTGAAATTTCATTTGGAACATGACACGTGTCACCCATCTGATTGGGCCACATGTCAGTCGTTAGTATTTCTCCATAGGGCACTCTGTTTAAGCATGGCTAGTGGGCCCACACTGGCGTTGATCATGATACACCAAGATCGACGGCTAGAAGGCATTGCGGGGACCCAAGTTGCACGTGAATTAATTCTCCAAGGTGGTCTCGCAATCCAAACCATGGTTTCACTGAGGGGTTACGTGTCAGCATTAGAAGAATTGCGGGGAGAAAGGCAGGTTACTCCAAAATTTTGATGCGTTCCCCTGCAACTTGAAAGGCGTAAAGATTGATGTGACATGTTAGTGTTTGAACATTGAAACCTTGGGGCCCAGAGGGTGTGTGGCACCAGATGCTGCAGTCTGGAGACTGGACTCTCCGAAATAATTGTGCTATGTTATGAATTGGAGGGATGCCCCACCATTAATGGAAGAAAGGCAAGGGGAGGGTGTGGAATTGATTATGAGCCGTCGATCTGAGCGTTGATGATCATAGCCAATGAGACTTGCATGAAGATTAACCAATATATGAAAATAGTCATATCCACTTGTTGAGGATTATATCACATCTCAGTCGTTGGTTGTTGATGAATAGTGGACCATAGATCCACTCCCCACACATTGCGAGTTCGCCCATTCGACACTCTGAGGAGTTACAATGACTTGGGTTAGGAACTTCCGAAGCCTGAAGTTCCTAAGACCAGAGGCCCAAAGTTCTAAATAAGCACCTATCGACCTAGTGTTGGGCCATAGCCATGGTCCCATGCGAATTAAGGGCTCAAGGAAAATGGGGGCTAGTGCCCAAAAAACAAAAAATGCGTTAAAGAAAGGAAAAGGGGTTAGGAAGGAATTCTGTGGGTTTCGTCTGGTTCGAGCCTGCATCAAAATAATACTTAAGACCTAGGAACTTTATGATAGGGTCCAACAAATATCTAAGATCCATTAGCTCAGAGAAAATAGATCGTTGCACAAGAAGTGCATAAAAGAAGAAGCACAAGTTCTAAAGGATCATATCCTTCTTCTCAAGGCTCATAATTGATCAAGGAAGATTTGATTGGAAAGGTCTCGGAAAGAGTATTCCATATGTCATGGTTACATTAAAATATAAAAAGTGCTAGAGATGTCTTGAGATAGAAGAAATAAGGAAGAAGGACAAGGAAAATTCTTTATTCTACATCTAATATTTTTCAGAAGTCATTGGATAAGATGTTGGGTTCAATAATCAGCATGGAAACCCCAAATGGAACTTGTTTAGGAAAGACAGTCCAAGTGACAATCTTTACACATCAAATGTGAATGTTAGGTGGATAAATCCATCTGTAATACATGATAATGCATGAACCATAAGTTCATATGGAGATGCAAAGAATGGGAATAAGTAAGGAAGGTTTTATGGAATATGAAAGAGTTTGGAGATAAGATGTGACATCTCCAAGGATCATCCCTATAGATTGGAGATAACACCTCCATTATTACTATCAGAATGCACAATGGAAGCATGACCTGAAGTTCATCAAATATGGCATGACAAAAGTTGAATATGCATGTCAGAAGGCTAAATCAAATTGCTTCAAGAAATAAGTTGGTGTTAACTAACCAAGGTTACTCAGAGAACATGACTGGAATTATAATTTGTTCATGAAGGAGCTGAATCAAAGGAATCCAAACAATAATGGAATGTTGACAATTAATATCAGCATAATATGTGATGGCAAGTATGCAAAGTAGACAAGGAAAAACTACTGGATGGAGTCAATTCCAAGAACATCCTAAGATAATGGAAGAAAAAATCATGAGATAGATATCCATATAATAGGAATGAATGTCAACACTCCAAGAAGGAAATCTAGAATAGTAGAGGATTGTTGATGCACTCCAAAGGTGTGAAGGTATTTCCATAAGAGCATGAAGATATCAAGTCAAGAATAATTTAAAAGTGAAGTGACTTCTAAAGAGAAATAAATAAGGAACCATGAAGAAGAAATGGTTCTATGCATGGTTTTGAATGCAGAGGAGATGGTGCCTGAAAAGAATCCATCTTAAGTAACATAGAGCCATGAATGACAACCCAAAATCTTGGAGGTATCACCTGAATCTATGATGGTAAGGTAAAAGAAGGACTTTCAGTTAATTTTATGCAGCTAGAAAAAGGGAAGAGAAGAGTACAAGAAAACCTCAAGTACTAAAGTATTATGTCGGGAAAGGGATGAAGAAGTTCAGTCCTGAAGAGTAACTAGATGGTGAAGAATCTAGAGTCTACAAAACAACTTTGTTTGGAATGTAATTCATCCAATTACGAGTTGGGATAGTTGGATCTAGAAAATTAATGAAAGTTGAAGGTTAATATCGACTTAGTTTGGGACTATAAATGAAAAAGCATCAAAGAGTGATTTGGCTAGAAAGTTCACAGTGGGAGAACAAGAAGATTCAGGAATCCGGGAAGAATTGAAGACTTCTGGGATCAACAAAGAAAAGTTGCACATGGGAAATAAGTTGTTGAAATTGTGGTAGAAGCAGTTGAATTAGGGTTGGTTGAACAACCATAAGGAGAAAAATAATTATTTCATGTTGCAAGTGTTGTTGATGATGTTGCTACATATGGAAGGAAGCAATAGAAACTTGAAGGTTGGTTAGGTTTAATAAAAGAAGCATGAAAGATTCTACTTCCATCAGCCATACAGGTAACATCAAATTTATTAATGGAAGTCATGCAGGTATGATTTTTTATTACTCTATTTTCATAATTGTTGAAGGGAATTTAGGTACGAAATTCCTCAGCCAGAGTTATTTTATAAAATAACATGATTACATTAATTGAATGCATACCACTGGATGTGGTAAAGGCTGGAGGCCTGTATTAATTCAAATATTTTTAGATTTTGAATGCACACACTGACATAGTAGAATGTCATGCGAATTTGGTTATGGGGTAATAACCAAAGAATTAAAAGATAATAACTTGTTATAGGAATGAATGCTAGTAAATCTAGTCATCTATGAGACCAGAACATGGTTGGATATGGAAAAGTATGTATATGTAAAGGTTATGAGACACACAGGTAAGAAATGCTTCCTACCTTTAAATAAAACTTGGGATGCAACTTTTTTGCTAATACTAATGAACACCATAGAATTATATTATTGGTGTAGTGTTCGGTCGAAAAGGAAGGCATCCAATTAATTGGGAAGACAATATGAAGTGTGTGGAGAATGTGTCAACACATTGGCCAGAATTAAAACTTATGGATGGTGAGATACATGACTAAGATAAATAGCATTATGTAATTCAATGCAAGGTGCACTGAATAAGTATGCATTGAGAATTGCACTCATACATAGTAAGTGATAGAATTGTGTACTAAATGCAAATGTTGAATGTGTTTTGTAAGTACATGCATATATATTATTGCATGGAAATAATTGTTACTAACAGCTGAAACGTTGTTAACTCATGAAGCTGAGGACATTTCATGAGTTACTAGACATTACAACAGGAAATTTGCAAGTCAAGTAGTCACATGAATACTGACTACAAAAAATTATTTTTTCAGAAAAAGAAGTAATGAACTTACAAATATTAACTAAGAACAGGCCTAAGCATAGAATGATGAGTCATTCTATTTTATTAAATTGTTTGGTAATTATGATTGAATTGCTAGGTGCAGACAATTCTAAGTTCACTGCATATGGTTTTGTACATATTTCAATTGAATTATGATGTATAGGAAATACTGACAATTTTTTGGCAGTATGTAAGATGAAGCCTTGCAGGAAAATGGTATGCAGTTTGGTGCTTGTGGAAAACCACAAGGAAGGTTGCAATCCTAATATGGCAACAACCAAGAATAATTATGAAATAGAATTTCATGCTTTGGGGAAAAGTTGAATTCCCTTTTTGAACTAAGTTTGAGTTCCTAAATGAATTCTTTTATGTTCTCTCACGATAATTGCATGTGTGTGATGCAGATGAGACATTATTGGCTAAAGTGAGAATGTTGGAAGAAGAACTATTGATAGAGACATTGAGGCCCTTTAATGGAGGACCTTGGTGAGAGGCTCTGGTAGTGGGTTGGCGCTCTCCTTGCATGTGAAAGCCTTGGAAAGACGGATCGCCGACAGATTGTGTAGTAGTGAAAGGATACATGAGCCTGGAAGGGTGAGTTCAAAAAGGAAAAGGCAACTCAGAAATTCTTATGGAATGGTAGCTGCCATAAGGAGGGTGTGTCAAATCGTATAGTGAGTTGGATTCTTTATGAAACAACTCTATAGAGTAGAGAAAATGAATTCCAGCTGCAGTGTGAACACCATAATTGGTATTGGAAAGTAGAGCACTAGGTGGACAATAGGCTTCCAATAGCTAAAGCTTGGAGCTTTTTGAAGAATTTTTTTGAATTATGTATGTATAAACAAGTTGCACTTAGGACAGTGCAAAAATAAGGGGACGGGATTGTAATATCCCCCAGTAGAGCCCCAATTGTAATTACGAATTGTAAACATGTTTGTTAGGTTGGTGAGTTGAGTTATAATAATCTAGGAGGCTTATGTGATGATTAGGCCAAAGAGCCTAGGATGCTAAGGCTAGGAGACTATTTTGTATATGTAATTATGAAAAATCATTAATAAAAATTATACATCACTACGTGTAGACCCTCCACGAAGAAAGAGTTATGGGGGACTAAGCTCCACTAGGTGGGGAAGGGCTTAAGCTAGAGGGATTACCTCTAAAGGAATAATATTATATTATTATTTCCTAAAGGATAAGGTTTGACATAAAAAAAAAATTCCTAAGTTCCTAGGGGAAAGGGGGACGAGTGTTAAGTGGATCTCATGCAGCTTCAAGGAGACATGTGTCAACCTGGGTGCATGCAGTTTTAAGTGGGAAAGTAAACTCATTGTCGGGATCTCATTCATGAGTCTCACGATTTTGAGGAGGGTCACAATCCTTCACGATTCAGTCTACACTCTTGCAGGTTTAGTCACCCTGGAAGTCCGCCATACTTCTCCATACGTTAAGTCGTCAAGAGGGCGCAAGGATCCCTTTGGAAGAAGAAAAGGGTAGAATCCCTTACAAAACCGAGTAAATCGAAAAGCTCAGAAGGAATAGTGGTTTGAGAACGTAAGCAGGACCTAGAATAGTCGAGATCGTAGGAGGAATATCAAAGGTCGTAACCTTTGACAATTATATTTTTTCCCAATTCGGGAGGGATTAAAATCTCAGGAGGAATAGTTTGGGTCATCGATCTGGGAGAATATTTGACCATCGATTCCTTTTGTTGAGAAGGGGATTTTGCGGATAGGGGAAATTGTGAGGAGTGGAATGAAAACTCCTGAAACACGAAGAGGAGATATGGATCATTGGATCATGGAGGGTCATGGACCATTGATCTGACACATGTGGATTTCAGGAATCAAAAATTAGGAGAAAGGAGGTAATCTATCTCCCAACTTTGTGAATCGCGAAGTCCCAAAACATGAAGAGGAGATCTAGGTCATTGGATCATGGAGGGTCGTGGACCATTGCTCTAACGCGAATGGATTTCAAGAATTGGAAATCGGGAGAAATCAGGTGATCTATCTCCCAACTTCATGAAAAGAGAAGTCCCAAAATGCTTGGAAGTTGAGCCCCAGGTTCTAGCCAGAGGTCACATAGGCAGAAGCCAAGGGGAGGAGCTAGCACTTGCTAGGATCTTATTTTATATCTAAGAATTGAGAGAATCAGGAGTGAATCATATCAAAACACCCGAAACCCAAATTTGTGAAGTGCCTTTTGGATCAACACTTGGTCACGGTCGGTGATCGCATGAGGAACGCCTACGCCTAGTGCTAGTTCGTGTGGGTGAAGTTTCACGAGGACCTGTGGATTTAGGTCATGAAGGTTCTAGCAGGGATCCAAAGAGCTACTCCAGCTCAGAAAAATTTGAAGATCCATTGACCGAGAGGTCGGCAGACCCCGCTAAGGTGGGGGCACTACATCAAGTGGTATCAGAGTCGGTTATTTTATTTTTTTCTTGCAGACAATAGAAAAAGGAGAGAAGAGACAAAAGAAATCAAATTTGTACTATGTGTGTGGGAGACAGTTAGCACAATTCCACCAAGGAGACGAGTGGAGCCACCTTTATCCAATCTTGTTGTAGAAAGAGAAATGTGAGAGCTCCATGAAATATTAGAGGCGATGGAGGCAACACAAAGGAGGGCACCTGATGTTGGAGACATCTGCGATGTAGAGAGTGAAGTAGTATAAGTCAAAGAATATGCAAGGGGAAATGTTGTCAAAGAATGCTTGTTGAGAGCAGTTGTTAGATTGGGAGCTAGAGCCAAGTTAGAGGTCCCAATGTATGAAGGCAATTTGGATGTTGAAGAGATGTTGGATTGGATAAGATCCATGGACAAATATTTCTACTATGAAGATTTTGATGAGGAGAAAAGAGTGAGAAATATTTTCACCAGGATAAAAGGACACGCAGAACTGTGGTGGGATGAACTACAAGCTGAGAGGAGAAGCAAAGGAAAATAAAAGATAAATAATTGGGACATAATGGTAGCCAAGATGAAATCTAAATTCATGCCCAAATATTATCAAATCAATCTGTTCAGGAAGCTGTAGAACCTGAGACAGAAGGGTATGACAGTTAAAGAGTACACAAAGGAGTTCTACAAGCTGAACATAAGAACTGGACAAAGAGAGAAAGATGAAGAAAAATTTTATAGGTATATAAATGGCCTTAGGTACAAAATCTAGGATGAGATCAACATGATGTCAGTAATGACAGTGGAAGATGCTTATTAGTTTTCACTGAAGGCAAAAGAGAAGTTGGCTAGAAAACAAAACCAGCGAGGCAGAGGTAGAAGCCTAGCCCCGAAAAAAGGAAAGAGATTTTCCCATGACAAGGAACATAAATCCAAAGATGAGACTGAGGAACCATACAGTCACTCGGAAAGAGGAGGAATTTCCCGAGGAAGACAGGGTGGTGGAAGAAGTTCTTCTAGAGGAAGAGGAAGAAGTAGAGGAGGAGAAGTAAGTGTTATGCCTGTGGAAAGACAGGGCACATGTATTGGGAATGTCCCGAGAAAAGTAAAGAAGGAGGAGGTGAAGCTCACATTTCGGAAGCACAGAGAAGGAATGTTGAAGCAGAAGGAGAAGAGGATGGAATATCCATGATGTTGAGAAAGGTTCTCTTAAAACCAGAGGCAGAGGTTGAAAATCCAGTGCAGAAGAACGATCTATTCATTATAGCTTGCAAGACTAAAGATAGAGTATGCAAGGTGATAATTGATAGTGGGAGCACTGATAACTTAGTATCCACAGAGATGGTGGAGAAATCGGAGCTAGAGACAACTGCACATCCGAATCCATACAAAGTCTCATGGTTGCATAAAGGACACCAGGTAATGGTCACTAAACAATGCTAGGTTGAATTTAAGATAGGAGGATATAGAGATGAAATTACCTGTGATGTAATTCCCATTGATGTATGTCATATTTTGTTGGGAGGACCATGGCAGTTTGATAGGAATGTCATTCATGATGGGAGGAAGAATCCATACACCTTGGAGAATAATGGTAGGACACACATGTTGCTGCCAATAGAAGAGAAGAAAGTGAAAGAGGAATCTAGCATAAACATACTTCTCATGAGTGGGAAGGAACTCCTGAAAGAAGTCAAGAAATAATAGGAGATGCAATTTTTTGTGGTAAGGAAACCTAGAGTTATCCTTACAAGTACTTCGATGGATGATTTACCTAAATAAGTTCAGGAATTGTTGGATAATTTTTCTAACATAGTGGTGGATGAGTTGCCTAACTCATTGCCACACATCAGAAGTATCAACCATCATATTGACTTGATGCCAGGAGAAAGTCTTCCAAACAAAGAAACATATAGACTGACACCTCAAGAGGAGCATTTGAGGCACCTGTCACTAGTGATGAGGATACTGCAGTGGGAGAAGTTGTTGATAAACTTGAAGAAGTCCTCTTTTATGAAGACAGATCTCATTTATGTGGGTTTTGTGATCTCTTCAAATGAACTGAAGATGGATCCAGAGAAGGTGAAAGAAATCAAATAATGGCCATCACCAAGGAGTATGTTTGAGGTAAGAAGCTTCCATGGATTATCAAGTTTGTTACAGGTATGAATTAACTGAGAGGGGGGGGGTGAATCAGTTAGTGTAGATTATTAACCATTTACTCTCAGTTTTGACTTTGAATCATGAATCTTAGTGGCAGTGAATCTTTACTGTGAATTCCAGAGTTATAAACATAAAGCAGATAGTATAAAGAACAACAATCACGCACAGCATTCATTCACAAGTATGAGACACAGATTTTTCAAGAGGAAACCCAACCAGGGAAAAAACCTCGTCTTCTTAAGAT